>VZRR01001008.1:0-50316 GCA_013398015.1 Oreocharis arfaki
GTTTGGGTTTTTTTTTTTTTATTCTTATTTGCTTTTTTTTTTGTTGGGTTTTGTAGTTCCTCTAGGTTTTCTTATTCAATTTTCTTTATTGTTGCTTGTTTTTTGGTTTTTTACCTAACCTGGGCGCTATCTAAAAACCAAGACTTTCCCCTCTTCTTTTTGATGAGTCCTTTTCACTCAGTGTTTATCAGTTTTGCCAGGTCCCTCTGTGAGGAGCTCTGATTTCTCTGGCAGCACCCAGATCTCTGTATTTTACTTGGTGCAAAGCCTAAGAATCTGCCTCAAAGCTAAGACCTAACCTTGCTTGAAAAATCATGAGCAACCTGCAGTGATTAATTTATTAATTCACGTTATGAATTGCATTATTAATTTACATTTGAAAAAATCTCTGTCCTTCTTCTGTAGATGTGTTATGTGGTCAGTGAATAATTAGAATCTGATAACAGAAAGAGAGTTTTCTGTAGGAGCCTTTATTGCCTTTAGGAGCAGCTACTCGAGAAACTCTGGCATTTTAAAATTTCTAGTGAAATTTACTTCTTGTCATGACGATACAACAAAGTTTGTGTTTCTCAGAAGGAAGGAACACACCAGCTGGTGTAAAGTGTGGTCTCAGAACTGGCACATCTGGAAATCTGAACATAATCTCACCACAATTCGTAGGGACCACCCTTAATTAAATATTCTACATCTGCGCGTCTGATCAAATGAAATAATAACGGGAAAATGCATAATTCTGTAGAAATTATTATTTTACGCATGTTAAAGAATGTTTTTTTATTCTTTAATGTAGTTTGGTTGATTTTCTTTTCAGCTAAACGCGTCAGACGTAATGCAGTGAACAATCTTTCCTCATTCTTTCATCAAATATACAACGTATTTGTTTGAACTGATAGGACTCAAGGTTCTGAAACTGCTGGGAAAAATCATTGTAGGAGCCAAGTAATGAAGATAATAATTAGCAGCTTCCATCTTTCTGCTCTGATCATTGCTGATTGCTCCATGGGGATGGAGTATTAGGACTGCTTTAAAAGCACGTGGTGCCTCAAGCTCGGTGTATTCTCTCCATCACCACACAGACAATATGAAATATTCTGGAAAGCTGTGCGTTTTCTCCTACATATTTCAACAGGAATGGCAAATTAAAAAAAAAAAAGTCTTGAGAAGAATACTGTCTTTACACAGAAAAGCTTTTAAGAGGATAAATTACCACCTGCATCTCACCAAGTGAGGGATAGTTCATATGTTCACTTAATGTTTTTTAGTTCACAGCGACCTTGATTTTTTTTTCCCCCCCACAAATGTGTTAGCCTGTATTAAAATGATGAATAACCTGATAAAAATGTAAGGTTAATGGGCTTTGCTTAAAAAGGCAAATAGGGAGCTGAAGGATCTTGTTAAATTTTATAAATACATATAAAGAATTTAATTTAAAACTGAGCAGGTCTGTTCTTTGGTCATTTCCCTTGGCAGGTTTTATTTCTTGCACTCTGAGCTGTTACTCCTCTTCTTCATCTTCAATAGGAAAAAATCAGCTAACTCTAAAGTTTTATTATGCCAGTGTGTGATATCTTTATAAGCAAGAAATAGTAAAACATGAGGGATTAAGGAAAAGCTCAGAGATCCATTGCCATCTTTAATTTTAGTATAAAAACCTGAAATTTTCCTGGTTCAAACAATTGAAGCTGGCCTTCATACTTAGCTGGAAGTCTGTCTCTCCATTTCTGTTCACAGCAGCAGGAAGATTATCCTATTCCCTATATTAAAACACTGAATTTTTGAACACAGATTCCTGGTAAATGAAAAAAAAAGTCAGGTGGAAAGTATAAAAGTTACATGGTCGAACTTCCAAATATCAAGCAACTATGTTGACAGAACCGACTTCTGCTTCTCCTGCCCAAAGCCATTTTGATTTAGACATTTTTGTAGCATTTACTTTAGTTTTTGTATGCCAGCACAAAAAAAAAAAAAAAAAATTTAAAAAAAAATAAATTGCATTTTGGGGACAGCAGCAGGTTCAACACAACAGCGAGGACTTCAGTTGCTGGGGCATTGTGCCCACCAGTGATTTCCCATGTCATCTACCACATTTACCACATCCTCTACCCTGCTTTGAGGGTTTAACTGCAATGGCACAGCCCTTTGAGACAATAATGTTTGAAATCCATGCAGCGTTTCTGCTCGGTGCAGAATAAATACAAATGTGGAGACCGAGAATTTTGATTTTGGTGAACCAGCGTCTGCCTCCCCTCTGCCTGTTTGTGGTGACTGAAAAATTCTGCATCACATTTGAGGAAAGGAATCTGGTATCACACTTTAGAGTTACTAAACTGAAAAACAGGGGAGTTTTATTCTGGCAGCGTTTGACAAAGTGTGCTGGAAAAGAGGAAGCTCCAGTGAAATTACCCATCTTTTCTGTCTTTTGAATTTAATGAAATTTGCTGGCTTCTAGATGGGGTTATTAGTTTCAATTTGCCCACTAACTCATGCACAGGGAGGGAATTTTTTAGTTGGTTAAACAACCTTGTCAATTAGATGTTTAATGAATTAAGATGAACTGAGACACATCCTTAACTGGCGCCTGTTGATAAAGACGTTGCTACATTTCTTGAAGTTGCCTTTTTTTTTTTTTCTGACTCCATTAGAACTGCTTCAACTTGGGTTTTTTTAAGGCTAAACTGTGACTTTTGGCCCTGATATCCTCTGGAAGTTACAGTGGAAGTCCTCGAGCAAATCATTACATTATATTGCATGATGGGACATAATAAAACTTCTCTCTCTTTTTTTTTTTTTCCCCATTTCTTTTAAACGTGTGCTTACTGCTTTTACCATTTCTCTGCTAATCCTGGCATCACCTTGTGTGCTTCCTGCAGATGTGAATGAGTGTGAAGCTGAACCCTGCAAGAACGGTGGAATCTGTACAGATCTTGTTGCCAACTACTCCTGTGAATGTCCAGGTGAATTTATGGGAAGGAACTGCCAACAGAGTAAGTACAGCACGGTTTTGAAACTTAATTTTTTTAATAACATAAAATAAAATATTTTATTTTTACAGGAAAAAAAAGAAAAAAAAACTTTAATTTACTCTGGAAATACTTCTCTACAAATAAAGAAACCTCAAAATAGCCACCTTACTCCCTTCAAAATGGAGAGAGTTTCAGAGGCCAAATCTGTTATGCATTCAAGAAAAGCATCTGACGTGATGGAAACATTTGCAAAATGCAAAATCATTATATATAGCCAAATAAGAGCCGAAATAATGTTAAATAGAAAAATACGAAAAATTTATTCTGGCTGGGGTTTCGTCTCACCAAATACCCTGTCTGCCAACAGTAATTGTTAGCAGATATCAACAAGTGTAGGAAGAGGGCAAAAATAATCTGTTATTTGCTCTGACATGTCTCTAGCCCGTGAAATTCGGACCAGTGGTTTGTGGGGAAGTCATTAATAGAATTAACAGTCAGTACTAGATCTGTCCTGGGAACAATCCCAAAGAATTTTTACTATAACATTGACTATGGATGCACCATAAAAGTTTTGTTCCTAAAGTTGCTGCTACAGAGGAGTTCTTCATGTGTGATAGACTAGGTAATCTTGAAGGCCAAAAATAATAATAAAAAAAAGAATAAACTGCTTTGGCACAAAATACAATATACCTTTAACAGTTAGATATTAGAGGTTCTTGGGTTTTAAAGACTGTGAAGATGAAAGCCTGTGTGTTTTAGTCAAACAAAAGAGCTAAAATGATGGTTTTGTGGAAAAAGCTGATATAGATCCAAGGTATAATACCTTGAAAAGAAACAGGAAAGTATTTGACAATTAACATTAGTTGTGTTAGGTATAACATTCAAAAATACCTGAAATACTGGGCTAATCCACATTCAAGAAAGGGAGTTTCTAGTGCAAGGAAAATCCTACTCTGTGTGGCAAAAAAAAAAAAAGCTGAATATGAAATAAATGAAGCCATAACAAAAGCTGAAAAATATGATTCTTTTTCCTGTGTTCACACTGTGGATGGATGGGGGAGAATAGGGAGGAAAACAGGATGGACCAATAACCACAAATGGTTTTTTGGAGTAGCTTCAGTGAATTCCCAGGTACATACACCACAGAAAAAAAAAAAAAGATTTGAGGCACCCAGCATAGTGTGTACGTAGTTCTAGAGAGAAATAATAGATTAAGATTTGCTTTGAGGAATTCACAGGTCTCTATGGCTACCTGAATGTATTTATTAAAAATCCCCTATCTATTAAAGTGTTTTTCAAAATTTGCTGCTGAAGCAATTCGTGCATTTCCTTATTAGGTGCAATTGAATTGCAATTTGGAAGTCTACCAGGAATCTCATCCATCTCTGCAGAGTTTATCCCTTTCTGTGTTTTGGCTGCATCATGAACACTGCTCAGATAATAGATCACATAAAACCAATCTCCTGTTTTGCTGGAAATGGGGTAGTCAGAGCTATTATTTAAGTGATCATTGCATTTTCTGAACCATCATCTGTTATTCTATATTCCTTTCTTGTTTTTTTTAAATAGATGCACATGTAGTGATATGCAAAAATAACTTTGTGTGTGAAGTTGCATATCTTATATATGAAACTGAATTAAGTTTTATGTATGTGTATATATAGGCACAGACATACATATTTCTACTTTTGAGAGCATATAACAGAAAGTATATATGTACAAAAAAATTGAAATTTTCCAGACTATTGAAGTAATGAAAGAACTCTGCTGTTGAATTGCAAAATATATTACCCACGCTCTTTCTGGGTCTTATTTTGGGGGATTCATACTAACATAAATATAAATATACAGAATTTGCCATCTCTATAACTCTGCACTTCACCATTTTCTATAGCTGGGCTTGTAAATACCCTTTTTTTTTTTCCCATTAGAAGTTTGGTTATGTCATCATACTTAATTACGTAATTACAAGTAGTTATTACACATTCTAATTACACCATCAAAGTTTTACACATATTTACAGTAATCATATAATTAAATACTGTTATGCTAATTATGTAAATTACTGGCTGCTGCCTCAGAATTACCTCACAAAGCTCAAAGATTCCTGAGTCACATCACAGAATATGTAAAATATCCTAGGTCTAGAATAAAAAAAATGCAGAAGTGCATCGTGCAAGCTTTTTTTCCAGGATGCATTTTCTAATAGTTTATCTGGTTTGTTATAGCCCAAATACCACTGCTTTACAATAATGACTTGTCGTGTTGCTCATCAGCCTCCTGCACTTTGTGTCAGACTGTTTTTCCTAGACTTCCACCTACGTTTTCCCTCTTTTTTAATCCCACCATTTAATTTCACCACAATCAATTCCTCTTAGCTAACCTCCTGAATAGTTCCCTTCCATTTTATCCCATGTGTAGCACTTCTCAGGTGTGACACAGCTGTTGGGCTACACCCAAGTCCTGGGAGCTTTGTGTGATACCCACCCCAAATCCTTCTGAGTAGTCCCAAGAGCCTCTGCAATGACTAAAATGGGCTTTTAACCATACTTGGAGCACCCTGACCATCCTCTGAGTCTGCTTCTGGCATGGATGCGTTTTGGAATTGCTTGGATTCAGTTTCTTTCCTTCTTTCCTTCCTTTCTCTTTCTTTCTCTCTCTCTGTCTCTCTTTGTCTCTTACTAGCTATGGCTGCTTTTATCAATTCAAGCATAAATGGTATTTCAACCAGCTGCTTCTCATTTCTGGGAAGCACAGGATGAGGCAAAACCAGGGTAAAGTGGAGTGTGAGAGCCCTGACGGCCCCAAAACGTATTCAGGCATTCCGGGATGAGCTTATCAGCCTGTTAAGAGACACTTCAACAAACATCTGGTATTTACAGAGTCTGCCTGCAGATGTTTAGCAAACACAGAATGGGAAGAAAGCACCTTTCCCCATCTAATGAATGCAAAATTTAAACTATATTAATTCCATATTACTTCCCAGATTTCTTAAGGCCTCAGCATTTCCTGCATGCAGCTGCATCTCCTTCTGTTCTTCCACTCTCTGAGCTGGTTCCTTGCTCCTGTGCTGAATTAAAGCTATCGATTATGATCACGTCCATTACAGCCCTCCTCAGTCTTGGGAGTCTCCATAAATAAAGTACTGCTTCCAAGACAGGTTCTCCTGGGGTTGGAGCGTTGTTTTTTCCCTTTTGCTTTGTGGGTCACAACGTTCTCTAGCTGGCAGCTCGGTCAGTGTGAGGGTGTTTGCATTATTCAGTGCAGATCTGTATTGTTAAAATCTCCCATGAGCAGCGTGGGCAGTGAATTGCAGTAGTATGTGAGCAGCTCCACAGGTGGTTTTTCGATCACTTTCCCTCACATTTTAATGTTTGTGATCAAACAGATGGTACCAGGCAGTGGACACCTTAACAGTGTGCACCACTGTGCATTTTGGAGCTGTGTTCTGCTAATTGCCAAGAGGTGATGCCATTAAAGCATATGGCAAATTTCCTCGTGGTTTTTTTTTTTTTTTTTTTTTTTTCTTTAAAGATCTGGATCAGGATAGTCACTGTAAATTTTTTTTTTTACATATGCTATGGCCCCTTCACTCCCTTTTCTGTGGATTCAACACCCCCATATGTAGGAGAACTGCATTCAAAGCAAGTGCACCAGTTTGTTTGCTGAGCACGTCAGAAACCCTGCTGAGCAGTGTACCTCCACCTTGTTTTCCCTGATTTGCTCTGGTTTTATGTTTTAGCACACCACTGTGTTTATATTGCTCTGGGTTGCCTCCTGCCTTCCTCTCTGTGGAAATCAAAGTGGCGTTTTCTTTCCATTTACATGAAAATGCCCATTCTTTCAGTGTCTTTTTTAACTAAAAAAATTATCTGACAGATCTAGGCATAAAGAGATGTTCAAGACTTTTGCTTACATGCAGCCTTATACTCCCAAGCTAGGTGGCTTCATCCAAAGCGTGCTAATGCACTATTGAGTTTTAAATTTTCCTTCTCTCAAAATTATTCCCAGGGCATGACCCTGCAGCTTGTGTGATTTACTGCATGGGAATAAAGACTTGTTTTACAGTATTTTTTGTAATAGACTCTTACTCCTTTTCATGTCATCTGTACTTCATTTGTTTGTCTTCAAGGCAGCGTGGTGGGTCTTTTTGGCTTCAGGTGCTTGTCATTTGAACTCCTCTGCTTGCTGCTCACAGTCTTGGGTGAATTTTGGGTTTCTCTGTCTCACAGATCCAGCTCTGATCATCTCTGGCCCGGCAGGGTTCAGAGTTCATGAAGCCTCCATGCTTAGGTTCAGAAAAACCCTGCTCAGAACAGATACAAAGGCATAAAAAGCACACAGACAAACAAAAAAAAAATTATGAAACATTAAAAAGCTGGGCTTTCAGGGGGGAGGCTCATGTCTGAGTAACATTTGTCTTCCAGGAAGTCTGAGTTTTTGAAATATGGACAGGAATCAGAATTTCACCGCTTTCTTAAATGGATGAACACAGTGAGGGGCTTTCTGGTGAACTCAGCTCATGGAACTGCCCTGTTAAAATTAAGATATTAAGGGCTGGACTGCTGCTGAATGGTAAAGCAGATCCCATTGCATATATGTATATATCTATCTTATTTCCAGATTACATGCTGGGGAACCTTGGTTTCAAGGCCTGAGATTCTTTTTTCACCTCCAGCAGTTGAGTTGAGTCATAAAGCTTGTAGTGAGCCACGGTGAAACCCTTCAGCTGCCAGGAATCAACACAGACCTGAGCTCCCTAAATTACTGATTATCATAAAAATCTCTTTCAATGTAATGAGATTTAGGAGGGCCTAGTGTTCCCTACAGGTCAAAATATCACTTTGACTAATTCTGTGAATAATGCTTTATGAGGTTTGGGTTTAAGATGGTTTTGAATGCCTGCCAGTTTCCTCATCTCAAACACTGGTAAATATAAAGTCAAGAATCACTGTAACACACAGCTGGACAAATATTCTAGTGAAGGGCTGGCAAGGGGGGAAAAAAAGGAAGGTGATTAATAAAGCAGATCAGGTCTTTGATCCAGTGAGCTTCACAGCCACACAGGTATTGGGCTGGCACAAAAGAATGGCAGGGGAAAGAGCCTGCGCATGAAATCAAGGCTTAACACCAGTTAAAAAAACGTTAATCAAACTGTGCTCTAATCAAGAAAGTGGAAACTCTTGTTTAATTAATTTTTGAGGCAAAGAGAAGAGTTTATTTCATTTTAATATTTTTTCTTTCTTAGTTTCACTTCAGAGGTCGTAAAATTTAAAAGCCAGAGTTAGCTTATTCACCAAGGATACACTGCAGAAAAGTTCAGTAAATATGTACATTCCTGCTAGTCATCATTTAGGTGACAAATTTAGGGCTTCCATGGAAAAATTAAGGGGTGTTTGTAGATATGCATAGATGTGTGTGCATGTGTAGAGATATGTGTACAAAAGTATTAATCATACAGAGTTCATTTTTTTTATGTCCTCAGGGTAATTAATATATCATTCACATGATATCCTTGTGGATTTATGGTTTTATATGTGGTTAATCTCAGACAAAAGAAAGAATGGAAAAAAATTTGTGCCTAGAAGAATTTTATCCATTTAATATCAAGTTAATAGTAATATTGGATGTGTGAGCCTACTGTGCTACAGGAATATCTCAGAGCAGAAACATATCAGAAATACACTTTAAAAGTACAGGAGGGAGAATTTTTACGTGTCAAACGTGACTTTAGGCCATGTAATTCAACTCAGCCTCTGTAATTTGTCCTTTTGTGAACATCCTGTAAGAATAGAAGCAGAAATTATTTCAAAAGTTGAATTGCTCCTTGAAAGAGAGGCTAGCATCAGTAATAAGAACTCCGCTTTATGCACGTTTTTAACTATTTCTTCCAATCTTGAATGGAATACAATTCCTATATTTGCATTGGACAAAACCCCTCTTGAATGGTTTTTTTTTTCTGAAAATGACGAGTTTTGCTGAATCTGCACCATTCTGTGAATGTTGTCTGGCAGGCATTTCTGGTGTGAAAGCGCAGAGAGGCAGAAAATGTTACAGAAATGACAGAGCGCCTTGTTAACATTGAAATGTTCTCCCAGGCATTTCAATGACCCAGTGAGAAGTGTTAATCAAACTCTAGCATTTCTTAACACTGAGCCTTCAAACGAAGCATGCCCTGGCCCTTCCACTGGAGATTTTCCCTGTCCAGGCATCCCGTGCACGGCACAGAGGTGTTTGCAAAACTGGGCTCAGCAGATCAGAGCTGAAGCTCTCCCTTTCAGCACAAAAGGGAAATGAGACTGATCTCCCCGTGTCTGATGTTGAAACAAAGTCCTCAGCCCTGTGCCTTCGGGTACAATGTCATCCTGCTGCACTGGCGGTGTACAGCAACCTGTTCCTCTAAAAACTAATTTGTCAGTATCTTAATTTTGATTAGGCGGGGGAGGATTCAATCTTTGCTGAGACACCTGGCAGAACACTCAGTGTAAAACACTCAGGCAAGCCCTGAAGGCCCAGCAGGAATATTTTACATGTGTAATTGTTTCCTTACTCCTTGAGTCATCAAGTGCAATGATAGCTTTTGTGGGGTGTCAAAACCCACAGTATTAACTCAACCCTATATTCAACCCTGTATTGTTGACTTCAGCTTGAAGCACCTTGTTGGGCAACTTTATTGCTGTGTTTTCTTACTTAAACTCTGCTTTTTTAAAGGGTTTGTGTCATTCTTGTGTCACCCCCAGTAAAAAGAGGATGGAGTAAGGGATTCCTTCTACCTGTGTTCCCACTGAGGGAGCAGTGTGACCCTGCCTTTTTAGTGACACAGAATCTCAGATAGTCACAAAAAGTAGAGAAAAAAAAAAAAACAACCCTCATCTTACAAATCTGATCCACAGTTCCTTTGCTGGAAGAACTTTTATGTGCATTTTTATGTGTGGCAAAGCCTATGACAATGAATATTTCAGTGTTTCTGAGCCTTAAAAGAAAAATTACAGCACTCCATTATTCTCAAAGTAGCCCCTATAGCTCTTAAGTTCTGTGTCTGGTCAATAATGCACATTCTTTTTTTATGTCCTCACAGAAATGAAAAATAATTTGCAGGTAAGAAATTGGTACTATAAAAGAAATAAAAGCTGGACTGCAGACCGTAGAAGGAAGTTCAAAACAAATCACAGGTTATTGTGACCAAAAAAAGCCCCTAAAAGTATGGAATGAAAAACCACTAATGATTATAAACGCATGAAAAGGGTATATATTAAATATAAACTTATAAGGGTATATTAAATATATAAATTTACAGCTGCAGTCGGTTTAAAAAGGTTCCCAATAGCGAAGTCACAGGAACATTTTTTCTGTTTCAGGTAGGGGTCTGGTTGGAAAATACCTTATTTCAAGGCTTATTATATAAGATATTGGCTATTTATTTCCGAACAGATTGATTGTGGAGGGTTGTTTTCCATAAGAATTAGCCTGTTCTTGTCTGCTGCTACCCTTTGGTGGACACAGGAATCATCAATTTCAGTAAAATCATCTCCAGGGCTGTACAAACTCCTCGTAATGAAGCTGTCTCGAGCTCTGCAGTGGTTAACAAAGCGGGCACAGAGTGGAATTACCAGTGAGCATGGCATAAACCTTGCAAAAGTTGGAGGTTCGGAAGCTGACTCACATTTTGGAGTTTCATTTAGCCTTGGAGCTCGAACCAAGGTGCGAAACACGAAAATCCGCGTGAGCTGGGGAAAAGAGGACAGAGCAAAACACAGTTACAGGAGCCCTAAATGACCTAAAATCTCCATGCTCAGCACAGCTCTCCCACCTGCAGCTTTCAGGAGGGGAAGGAAATGTGGGATGTTCAGTGATCAGCTTCCCACCGAGGAGAGACTCACGGCTCCTGCTGCTCCGGACAGACGGAGAGTCCGGCACAGCCGCGGCGCCGGGCACTGGTGCAGCCATGTGTGAGGTACCCAGGAGGGGACTCAGGGGGCTGGCAGCTATTCCAGTCCCCAGCTGCCACCACCTCCATTTGTTGCATGCCATTAGATGATCCCAGGAGGAGCTGACAGGAGAGATTTGGTGGCGGCGCGGTAGAGAGAGAGAAAGGCTTCATTTTCTTGCGGCCGTGGGGATGGCAACGAGGGGCTGAGAAGGGTCCCTGAATGAAGTGGAGTGAAAACTATAAATGTTCACAAGTGTGATGGTGTGCTTTCCAAGAAGAGCTGACAGAATTACTCTGAATTCAATTTTCCTTTGTATCAGTGACTAACAGTCACTGATACAAAGGAAAATTGAATTCAGAGTAATTATTGTATTTATGCTCAGTGCAATTGGGCCAGCTCTTAGTTTGGTGTAGACAGAAATTTTCTTTACAGAAAATATCCTGTAAAACTTCTGAAACCGATGATCACATTAATATCCATTGCTGGTCCTGCAAAATCTCTTAGACCTCACCCCTAAACTCGTTTTCCCTCCGCTGGCAAATCTGTATATTTGTTAGTAACATTATGTGCCTTCACTGAAGATCAGTTTCAGTGTGTAGTCTGCAATATTATATTTATTGCTCTTGTAATAAGATCAATTCCTATTTGTGCTCCTGTTGCTGAAACCTAATTTTGTAATTACACTCTTCCTGGTTTTTGTGCAGTTCAGTTTTACCCATCCGTGGTGTGAGCTTTCATCTCAGATGTAGCACAGAAAGTAACAGTGTTGTAATTCACTGCATCAAAGTTAGAGAAAGACAAATAATGCTGGGAAATTTACAGCTTTGAAAGCAAATTTGAATCCTCATGTCCACCCTCAGCAAATAGGATTATTTTTCTTCTGTAATTCTGAAAAATGTCCTTGTTCTTCTGGATAGGAGCTTCCATACAGGAAGCTGGATATTAATTTTATTGTTATTAATGAAAAGTCTTCCTCTTCATTTTCTTACCTCCTGGCCCTTCCACAGTAACTTTCACAATGCCTTTTTCCCCTCTATCAGGTGTGAATTTGAGTGACTGTTTGGTTTCATTCCTTTTTAGACATAGGAAGATTATTTTTCTTGATAAAAAAGGTCAGGTGGAAAATCCTCAGGAATTACATTTCTTTCCCAAAGTGCACGATGGAATCAGTTCAGCCTCATCTCTGCTGAAGGTGGTTTTCCACTGAGTTCTCTGCAGGTGAGATGGGGCACAGGTCCTTTAAAAGCTGTGCTTTAATCTTAGACATACAGATATGTCTGGTGGAAGTAAAATGGGATTTAATAATGAGGTGCAATGCGTTTTCCCCCTTTATATAGGTCATATTTCTCAAGAATTGATTGTACATTGTTTTAAATATTGAAACACTATTTTTTGGGTTGTTTATTTTCAGTATTAGTATTAGATGGAGAGTGCTAATTTCAGAGACTTTCCACACTTTACAAAAGTGGGGTAGATGGAAAGCCTAATCTTTAGTCACCAGCTAGCCCAGTGACACCTGTGTCACCTTTGCTACAGCTGCAAAGAACAAGGAGAAGCAGACCCCAAGGAATTCACCAAGGCAGGTTACTGGGTGAGGAGTTTGGTCGATCAGTGGGAAAGAAACGTTGGAGAAGAGTAATTTTTGTGAGCAGCAAAAACTGCACCTGCCCACAGTGCCCATGGGTAAGAAATGCAGTGCAGAGGGGTGTTGCCTTTCGGGAAAGATGAGAGGACCCCACCCTCCTCTGTGGCTGGAGAAGGGGCCTGAGGAGAAGAAGATTCCAGTCTCTCAGATGTAATTGGCATTTTTCGTGGAGCGCCTTCAGAAGGCAGCGTGGGAGCCCCAGCCAAGAATTCCCAGTACCCGTGGATAATGTGATTCCAGATTTGATCAGACAGGGAAGGAATTTCCTTCTCTTGTGAGCAGACTCTAGTCTTGTTCACTTAAACTTTACAGCTCCTGGAAGGCACATAAACCTCCAGCTCCAGCTGCCCCGTTTCCCTGCAGCTCATTGTTATTCACCTGGTTGGAGGCGAAGGAGGATGCTGAAGAGACAGTCCTAGTCGAGCGCTCACTTTCCTTCCTTGCTGCGGGTTTTGCTGAGATTAGGTCTTCTTGCAAAAGACAGGGCATTTTGGGAAGCGAATTTCCCTGCCCTGTCAGTTCCTGTTGCAGCTGAATGAGCAAAACTTCATCCAGCGTGGCAGTGCCGTGGTCCCTGCAAAGCCAAAGGGGTTGGAAGTCAGGAGAAATTTTACAAAGTGACACTTAGACATGAAAAACATCAGGAGGTTTCTGCGGGCAGATGAGATTTTTGCTCTGGCAGTGAGGACCTGGAATGAAGAGGATGTTGAAGTTTAAACTGAAGTTTTTCTATTTATTTTTCACATGAAGATTTATGATAAGTCCTTGTGGATAACTAATAGCTTAGTTTAATCCTATTGCTGCTTTGTTGAATTAAAACAACCAAACAGCTTGGCTCTGGCAATGGCACTGCAATTTTGCCTTGTGCAACTTCATGTGGAGTTTCTTCATGCAGATAGGATCTCCTGGCTCACATTGAGACATCAGAGTTTAGTGAATCAAGGGAAATTAGTGGAGTTGCTCCTATTTATGTGTTGATGACAGGTAACTTCCTATTTGCCTTTTGTTGTAACACTTATGAATAGTTGTTTTTACGTAGTTATTAGTGAAAGCTACAACATCAATCTAAGCCTCTTCAAACGCCTTCAAAAAGCATTCTGTAAATTAGGTGCGAAGATTTTCTCCACAATAAATTCAAATACTTATTTATACTTTACTCTTGAAACAAAAATGCTAAATTATTTGGACTTTGGTGACTACATGATGTTGCCTAAACACTAGACATGTAAATGTCACAGTTATCTACTGGCTTCATTGATCATGTTTATTTTTACATTTCAGGAAAGAGGATATTATTTCTTAGTTTTTCAGCTTAGAAATACATCCCTCTTCTTGGCAACCCTGTAACAAACTTTTATTTCTTTTTTCTGTATAAAATTAAATTATTGGACAATCAGATTTCCTACAGAACACCAACTAAAGAGCCTATAAACAGCATTAAAAGGATATGCTACTGAAAAAGCAGCTTTTTAATGTTTAGTTTCTATTCTAATGGAACTGCTGCATGTGTTCGTTATGCATGCAGAGTGTTTTCTTTGAGAGTTTATTTTTAAATACGCTACTTATATGAATAAAAAAAATTGATTCTTAGCTCAATTTCACTGCCACGTTAGTGGTAAGTTCTTAAGAACATAAAAATCCTTCATATTAGGTCCGGTGGTTCAACGATGGGTGGCTCACCAGGGTGTCTCTGGCTGTGGTAATGACAAACATCCTTTAACAGGGACATTAAAAGTGCACCCCTGGTCAGTCTCTTTAGTGTCCTCCTTGGACCTGCAGTGCCTGAATTTGTCCAATTCTTTTTTGAACCCTTGGGTGCTGCATCTCCTGGAAGGCTTCGGGAGATCACAACCCACTGTGTGAAGAATGACTCTGTTTTTAAACAGGCTAAGCTGGTTTCTTACGAATTTCAGTGAGAGCTCCCTGATTTCAGTAACGTCAAGGTGAGGAACAGCTCCGTATTCACCTTGCCCTTGTTTATGTCGAGTTGCATCCCTCCTCACTCTGCTGCTCTCCAGCTTGAGCAATCCTCTGCTCTTTGCAGCTCTAGTGGCCATTCCCAAGTCCAGTGCAGTGCAGGGACGTTTTAGGGATTATGTTGTAGATGCAGTCTCTTCCCTTTGTGTGCACTGGGGTCCTTCTGTCACCCTTTTGACCTCTCGCTCAGTTTTCCCCCATCCTTCTGGAGCTGCTCATCGTCAGAGCGGCATTTGATCCAGAGAGCTTCAAATTGGCCAATTTCCCCATTCACAATTTCCTCCAGGCCGCTGATGAGTAAAGCTGATTCCAGCAATGACCCTGGGGGGCTGCCACTGATAACATTTTGTCCTGAAAAGACATCTTTTTGTTCTTTAATTAGAGTTCTGTCTACTGCAGGGCCATTTCCCCACTCACTGGCAAGATCCTTTCATGTGGAACCTCATCAAGTGCTTTCTGAAATTCGAAGTGTGCTGTTTCCACTGTATTTCCTTTACCCTTACACATATCATCTCTGTTAAAGAACTCCAACAAGTGAAGCAGAACTGCCATTTACAGGGGGAATGTTGGCTCTTTTCCATGCCTTTTTTTAGGTTTCTTGTGATCTTAATCATAGAGCTATCAATCAGTACACCTCTGTAGTTCCTAAACATGTTTTTGGCCCAGTTCTTAAAAACACTGGGCCATGAAATCACTTCACTGCTAGAAAAAGTGGTTAAATTAAAAAATAAAAAGCCTGAAAGAAGTCTAAAATCCTTTTTGCTTCTACTTTTTTTTAAAGCTCAGACTGCCTAAGAACCACCTAACTTTATTTTCAGTCTGAGTCCTCAGCATGGAGCTTGTAGAGCACATAAAGGCACGAAAGTTAATTTTATGACCTTATTATAAAAGTGTGAAAGAGGGTTTGATAATGGCAGCACGCGACAGTCACTCAGCAATAACAGCACCCTTAAGAAGTAGAAAGTAGCATTCAATTTATTTTTATTTGATTAGTTCTGATGGCCTCTGCTTACACACATTAACCGTGCTGTGGTAACAGAATAATGGACTGTGTTTTGGGGGAGATGCCACATCAGCATATAAAGCATTTAATCCCTTTGGACATATCAGCAAATAGGTGGCAATTCTTCCCATTACTGCCCGAAAAGCTGTCCTCTGCTGCGTGGAACATAACTAATCACTTCATTTTCGTGTCACTTCCTGCAGACCTGAGGCTCAACACAGCATCCTTTGGAAAGTTTTGCTTGTCTGAAAGTGTCTGTGTGCTCGTTAGCTGCTGCTGATGCAGATTGGTGAAGATGTTGCCATTGACATGCGTTGTTTTATGTGAGGGCATAAAACAAGATTAATCATATCCTGCACCTCAGTGCTGCAGTACCACACTGTCTGCTAACATCCTTGTGAGTCACACTTCAGAAATCAGAGAAATAATAATTAAAATGTTAATTGGTCAAGAAAATCCGTTTTGTTTTGTTTTAAATCTGTCGAGCAAACTTGTGGAGAGAAATGCCTTCTGTTAATCAGATTTCAGAGGTGAATAGCTTTATAAAATTACCACATCCAGGAATGTGACAATGTGCTCTTTCATTGTGCTTTAAGGAGTCACCTCGAAGTTACAAAGCCTGTGACTTACTTTTTGTCTAGTAGCAGACAGAATAATCTGACATAATCACTGGCACTGCGTGCTCTCCAAGTTTAATGGAGTGCAAGGAAAAAGAAAAAAACGTGTGTTTGTAAGTTCTCTTTTGGTATTTCATTTGCATTGTGATTGGCTAGAAGGAGGAGCACGTGATCTGCTGCCTTGTCCCAGTGGAAATGCTGATTAAATTCCTGCAGTGGGAATGAAAACATCGATTTGGTCTTGCCCGTAGGACGAGTCTCTGGAACAACAATTAACACGAGGCGTTACAAGCGAGCTGCTCAGTATCTCTCAGATCAGAACATGGGATTGTGGGGAAAAAAAAAAAAAAAAGTACTCGAGCTACCAGGACTGAGCAAACAGTTTGATCAGCTGCAGGATGATTGAAATACCCAGCGGTTACGATGTGCGAGGCTGGGCTGAGCTGTGGTCACCAGGATTCTCCGAACACCAGCCCGTGAAATGAGACGCTGAATACTCGAGCCCGAAGCAGCACCAACATCCTGGAACTAGTGATTTTTAGTTACTGGTAATGGTCTGGTTAGCTAAACCAGATTCGTAGCTCATGTGAGTGCAGTATTATTCCGTCTCCTTTTGGCAGTGGTGACTTTAAATTCATTTTAGAGATCAGCAGAGTTTTAAAATTTGAGAAGTTGGTGTTCCATGCACAGCTCTTGCACAATCTGCAATTAATTCCGAGTGAAAACCTGCTTCTGTGTGGGAGGGCTTAGGCTTTGCTTGTATTTAGAAGAGATGTTTTAAGAGAAGGCGTAAGAAGCAATTGCTCTAGTGGGGGAATGAAAAAAAGCCTGTCATGAACTCGAGAGCAGAGGAGATGCCAGTAAGAATGTGCTTGGCAAACAAAAAAACAAACAAAAAAATTAAAATATTTACCAAAAAAAATTAAAATGAGGCAAATACATTTCAAAAAAGGAGGATATAGGAATGTACCTGCTGTGTCTGTGTAACCTCCAGCTGCAATGGTACACTGCAATCAGTGCTGCTGGACCACTGGAGCCCAGCCATGAAACAATTAATGGGATAACGAGCTGGGATAGATGGCTGTCCTTCACACAACGTGTGTGCTCTGTGCAAGCAGCACTGAGGTCAAACTGAGTGTACAAAGCCAAACCAGTGCTTCAGGTAACTTCAGATTTTATCTCCTCTTCAGCCTGTCGAGGTGTGAGCTCACACATGTGGTCTGCACACTCATGCAAAGGCAGAATCTTCTGTTAAAATGAAAATTCTCCTTGGGCCTCAACCCTCCCCTGGAAATGAGGATGTAATTCTTAAAATTATAACTTCTTCTATTTTTTAAAAAATATGCTGATTATCCATACGGCTCTCAGCAAAAAATTTGGTATAGGATTTGGTATAGGAAATTTGATACCAAATTTGATTTGGTATAGGAAAAGAACCAGAATTTTTGTTTGTCAGCTGTCATTCTAAAAGGCTGGGACTTTTTGGAAGATAAATACTTACATATTTAAATTTATTTTTAAAAATTGGAACTGCAAGCACATCATAAAACTGTATCAAGTGTAGATATATATAAATATATAGTGTTCTGCTTGTGACTGGCTCCCAGGGGAAGAAAGTGCTAATTACCAAATTACTTATTATTATTTCATGTAACACTGTATAGTACTGGATAAACCTCAGGGACAAATCTTCGCCCACTGTAAATCAGTAAAATTCCAAATTCAAGAGAACAACGTCAGAAAATTTCTACTTGGGAAGGAATCCTCTGGGCTGGTTTGATGCCAGGATTTTCTTGTCTGTCAGCATTGATTTGGAAACAGCTGGAGCTACAAAAAATTTGGAACCAGAGCATCTCAGAAAGGATGAGGCTGAGAGGGCCAGCTATTCCGACCTCCCTCATTGAGCAGGGACATCTCGAGCCAGCTGCCCAGGGCTGTGTCCACTCATGCTTTTAGACTCTCCACTGCCTCTTGTACAACCTGGTGCAGTGTTTAACCGTTCCCATATTGAAATCCCCCAAACACTACCAAGAAAAACCCGCCAAAAAAAAGCAAAAAAAAAGAAAAAAAACCAACAATAATAAAAACACAACACGAAAAAAAACCCAAAACCAAACAAAAATACACTAACCAAACTAAAATCCCACACACCTAAAAATGGAAAACCAGCCCCATTTTCTCATGTTCAAATGGAGTTTCCCATTTTAAAACTTTTTCCCATTGCCTCTTGTCCTGTTCATGGACTCCTCAGTGTTCATTCCCTCCCACAAGATGTTTTTACAGAGGGATGAGATCCCCCTGAGCCTTCCCTTCTTCAGGCTGAGCACTTCCAGCCCTGTCAGTGTCTCCTTGCAGGCCAGGTGCACCATTCTTTTAATCACCATGGCCCCGTGCTGGACTCACCCTGGCAAATCCTTGTCTTTTTAAGAGTGGAGAGCTCAGCACTGGGCTCAGCACCCCAGATGTGTTTTCCTGCTGCTGAGGAGAGGCACCCCCTGCCTTGACCTGCTGGCAGTGCTCTGCCCAATGCTGTTTCTGTTGGCTGCCTTTGCCATCTCATGGTCAGTTTCCCAGCCAGGACCCATAGGTCCTTGCCTGCCAGTTCCACAGTCATATCACCCTTTTTGTGATATCTTTGTCAACGGGAAAACCAAAGTCTGGGATGGTTTTTTATTATGTGGGGTTTGTTTTTTTTTTTATTATGCTGGTTTTTTTATTATGCTCATCTCCTCCTCAGCATCTGTTTTTCAAAGACTTCTTTCTGTGGAGCCCAAGTATGTCAACTGTCCAGCACCTCTAGCTTTGCAGGAAAATAGATCAACATGTACTGTTGGAGCAATATCTTTTCAGTGTTTTTAAAATTCATTGCATTCATTTCACTTAATTTCATCCTCCTAAACCTAGGCACTAAGCTGAAACAGTGCTCTAGGTTTGTTCTTGGTCGGTAGACACAGGAAAGCTAATTACACCTGTCTTGAATGCTTGCTTAATAGATGATGAAATGATAAAAATTGTGGTTTAGAGTTGCCTGTTTCCTCCACAGAAGACAGACAGAGCCTGAGCAGATGGTCTGGGGCAGATATGGAATTTTTAGATGGCTGGAGCTAGGTTGCATGAATTGCATTCCTTATGTTTGTTTTGTTTGGTTAGATGTTTCTCTAAACACTTCAGAATAGTGTACCTTTTATGGTTAAATAGATGATGATGATAGGGAAAAATAAGGGGATTTAAAGAAAGATAAGGGGGTATTAAAAAAATCTGGATGTAGAGATTTATGCTTAAAATGCACCAGAGAGTCACAAATAAAACATCTCATTTTACTGCGCTGCTATACTAATAAATGAATTCTTCTACTGCATATATATAAACCCAGAATTTTCTGAATCTTCATTCTGATTTTTTTTTCCCCGCCCTTAATAAAAGTGCACGACCTTTAAATTAATTCTGTCTTTTTAACAGGGCTTCAAGCCCTGATCCTTAAAGCTGCTTTACGTGAATGTAAGGTTATATCTACACCAAATGTCTTCCGGGAGCAAGATCTAAACGAAGATATCTGAATTTCCAGTTATTAAAGTGTTGGATGGGTTATAGAAGAAGATGGAAACAGCTTAGAGACCATAAGAGGGGCTGCTTCTGTGCAGCCAGATTTAAATTACTGTCGTTTGCGTGCAGCTTGTGTCCAGGATGGTGGATATAGCTCGTATTTAGAGTATCACTTCAGCAGTATATTGTAGGATATCCCCGTCTTTTTACCTCTTTCTGAAGAACATGTATCCCATTGTAATGCGGGATTCACATGAGTGCCAAAAATGTCGTTTTTAAACTACACCAATGAATACCTCTTGTAACAATTTCAATGAACACATCTTGTAACAAGCAGTGCTGTCACTTCTAGGAGCAGTTGCTGTTCTGGAAGGGGGGAGTGGATAAAAACAATGCCAAACCGCAAAAGGCAGAAAGAACATCTCTAGGCAGCAAAATAAGAATTGCTTCTTGAAAAGCACACGCTCTTCTCCTGGCAAATGAACATGCTCATTGTCAGGCCAGCTGGCAGGAATGCTAATTACCCTGGTGCTGGGATCCCACTGATTTCTGTTGTAGACCTGCTAGAGAAATGCAGATTGTCTTTCAGTGTGACTCTATCTTGTCGTTCCAGTTTCACTTTCAAGAGAAGCTTTGGGTTTAGGGTCTTTTTTCAGAGTTGCTTTTTGGAACAGGCAGATTTAGGAAGGATCTGTTGTTAACCACAGAGATACGTATGTCATGACCTGCCTTCAAACTGGCAGTAGTTCTAGTTGGTTATCTACCTTAGGTTAAAATTATTAATTTTTCTAGTAGAAGTGTTTCTCTGTGACCAAAAAATAAGATCCTTTGGGGTGAATTTAGGGATAAGAGAAGATACACTGCCATACAATGCAATTGCCACATGGGTAAGGTTTTGTTTGTGCTGCACACCCCATGAACAAAAAAAGAAACCTACATGCCGCTTAAGATATATGAATGCAAACATAAAGCCAAGAAACTCTGAAAGAAGTTGTCTGCAGTTGTCAGAACAGTGTCTAATTAGCAAATTTCCTAAAATAGCTGGAAAGCTGTTGAGTTTTCTTGTATTGTTCGAAAGAAATATTTCTATCACTACCCAAGGAGAGGAGAAATGCATGGGTTGTGCAGGGGCCAGCAGCAGCAAATAAAGAAGATTATTTTTAAATGCAGCGTGGTTCCTAATTTTGGTTTTAAATATCTAAGTTATGTTTGAATTGTTGATTGGCTGAAGCCTTTGCCACAACCACTTGCAGCAGCTAGAAATAAAGGAGGCCATTAATAGATCCACCGCTGCACAAATCTCCTCCACCCACAGCTGCCCGAGTCCAGGTCCACCAAAAGATGTTGGGATTGGTAAAAAGAAGTCAGAATCGTGTATTTTTTCAGGTCATTGCACCCTAAGTTGAAAATAATAATAGTCAGTTACTGTTACATGGCAATTAGGGGCTATGGCTTCTTTGTCTGTCATCTCTTAGGTGTGTGAGTATGAAAAGTTATTTAACTTGAAAGCTACTATGAATTTACCTTCTATAACACGAATGTAGTTTAATTCTTGTGAGGAAGGGGGTTTTTTTTAGTGTTGCATCATAATTAGTTTTATTCGGATTAATTTTGGTGGTATTTAAGTGGCTGTGAGTTATGTCGATGGTTAATGTCAGCACTAAGGCATAGTAGAAACATTATTTTTCACAGTGTCAGTTTGAAAGGTAAAAATAATTTTTCACATAAAGATTAATGCATTTCTATATGACAGCTCAACAGGGTTTGAGAGACTAAAGGCCCTACTGCAATGTAATATATTTCTTTTTCCAAAAATGCAGATTTGATGCTTGAGAACAAAGTAAAGTGAAAGTAATGTCTGTCGGTGAATTGTCAAATGCTGTACCTTAAATAAGTGGTATAAACTCAGAGGAAGTATTTTGGGCTTGGTAGTTAAATGGCTTTGCATCGCAGTCAAGGTTCAGCCGATCATTTTCCTGAGTTCTAAACTCTACCCTGGATTTTGGGTCGTGCCTCCAGCTGCCCAGTAACCCCCATGGCAAGGAGAGGTCGGCTGTTCTAAGAAGAGAACATTTTTGTCTGCATTCATAGAATCAGGACCCAAAAAAAACTGGAATAAGAAAGAATTCAGGTTGTACTGATCAAACACCAAGTGA
The DNA here is from genome assembly GCA_013398015.1 of Oreocharis arfaki. Taxonomy (NCBI): domain Eukaryota; kingdom Metazoa; phylum Chordata; class Aves; order Passeriformes; family Paramythiidae; genus Oreocharis; species Oreocharis arfaki. Next base: position 21,836 of record VZRR01001008.1, read on the forward strand.
GGTTGTTGAATGTTCACCAGAGATTTTGGAAAAAAAAAAAAAAAAGAATTCGGGAAATGCGTTGGGAATGGTGTTGCTGTAATGCACTTGGCATTTCTTTGGATAGAAACTTTTCCAGTCAGTTTGATGCCATGGTTTTCTCAGATAGGGATGCACAAATCTTCACTCTGAGGTTCTTCCCAGCCCAGTTCCATTAAAATCACTTTGAAAATGCCTAGGAATGATGTCAGAACTGTTAATGTGATGGAGTTCAACACGAACATAGTCAAGTCATGAAAAAATACTATAAAGAAAAAAAAAATTCTGATTACAGCTTTTCAGGTAGGAGGTTTTAGATGTACCCCTCTTTTTGAGCATAGGAATAAGAATGCTTGGTCTGGTGACAATCCATTAGTCGTGTTCTAGACAGTGATCAGAAGTGAATGACTGATGAATGAGTGTAAGGGAAGGGACAAGCACCAAGCAATGGTTGTCCCAGTGTATTTTCCCAGCTTCAAGGAGTCTTCAGTTTAAGGATCTTCCTAAATCAGAAGTTGTATCTTCCTTTAATTTTATCCCTCTTGGATAGGTCCCTCCCTCAACTTTGTTCTCTGTCGCAGTTGCCCAACATTAATCCATTAATTAGTGGGTTTTGGTGGGGAGCTTGCAGTCCTAACCATCCTACCCGAGGAGCAGAATGGAGGAATTATCAGAGTAGAGCTAAGCAAACCAGTCCTGAGTAACAACCCTCCATTTCAATCACAGAATTATGTAGAAAAAGACACAATCTGCTTTCACTGCCTGAGCTGCTGTCTCCATATGCTCCTGTGCTTATTCTGGAAGCATAACTTTTTTGCACACTTGCTCAAGGTAGGAAATCCCTCTGAATATCCATTAGAGGGATGTGGATCCCAGCCTGGGGAGTGCAGTGTGGAAAATTGCTCATCAGCAGGGAGTTGAAATATCTGTGTGAAAGAACAAGAAGAAATAGGCTGAAGCCTAGGTTGTATGTGGGTAATCCATGCATATACCAGCATTAATTAATGCAGTATCAGTGGTCATCTGTAACCCCATTGTTCAGTGGTGAAGTTGGCATTTGGGGACTGTCACATCACTGAACCCATGAGAGGGTCCACAGACACCTCTAGAAGGAATGGAAGCTGTGTCTCCGACCACCTCTCTGCAAAAGCACTCCAGGTAGCACTTAAAACGAAGATTTTAGCATTCTCATATAATGGTGGTGAAAAAGCAAAAACATCACACTGCTTATGGATGGGCACTTTGCTAACAGACTCTCAAATGCCCATCCAACGAGCTCCTAAAAATCAGACTTGCTGTTATTACAGAGCTGTCCCGGGCAGAACAAACTGGGCAAGGGCGTCTGTGTGGCATGAGGAATGAGAAGAAGAAATAGGAGCCCGGGTCCTGGACTGCGTGGTGGGGAGCAGCATGAGTTACTGCAGTACCAGAGGTCATCCGTAATCCCGTTGTCAGGCTTGGTGTTCGGCACCATTACCAGGCCCTGCTAAGCACAGCCAGGGTAATCTCATTCCAGAAAACGAGGTGCTTGGAGGAAGAAAGGATTGCAGATGTCTTAAGCAGATTTGTTTTCTCCCTGCCTTCAATTTTGCATCTGTTTGTTCTCATGACGTTAGCTAGAGGCAGGCCAACAGGGGAAATGAAAGTTATGCGTTTGTGCTGCAAAATCAGGCGTGTTTCATCATCAATAACAAGAAATCTTTCCATTCTAGCTGCAGAGGCATAATCCTCACATTTTCAAGCAATTTTTAAACCATTTGGACATTTTGCCTAATTTGTGGACTGACAAAAATGTAAAAGTTCAAATCAAATGTGCTCAAGTAACATATTTACCCAGTGCTTTCTGCTTATTATCTCTTGCAGTAGTAACTCTTTATCTTAAAATAGTTTGTCTTTTCTCTATAAAGAACAGGAATCAGCTTCTTGTTTCCGTATTTTAATGTTTTCCTGAGGAGACATCAGTGTAAACCACAGCAAGCTAACTGTCATCTACTTTGTTTTGCTCAAATATTATTGTTCAGCTGGAGGGATTTGTCGTTGCCAGAGATAAGGGTGGAAGAACAGAACTCGTCTTCTTTCTGAGGAGCTGTTTGATCCCCATACCCTGGGTCTGCAAGGGAAATCTGGACTCAAAACCAGTTGGTTTGTGGTGAGAAATGGTACATAATGTTTCTAGACCTGATTAATGTTGAGGGTGTAAAAGAAGCCTTTCAAGGCAGGTTTGTAACTCTGCTGTCTTCACGTGGTGGGGACTCTCAGGAGAACTCAAAAATTCACTTTTCCTGTGTTACTGACTTCTACCATCCTTCCCTGGATCCGTTCATGTAGCTCTTGGTATACCTTGGCATGGTTATCTCTGTGGATAGTGAGGTTTTGTGGGAATAGGGTTGTGTTCAGTAAGAAGAAGAGAAGCATTAAATTGGTTTTATTTACTGCATACCCATAATTGTCACTGCAGGATTAGAACCGGTATTACTTGACTTAGTATCTTTCTTTTTAATGACACTAAAACACCAGATCCAGATGACAAAATCTGAATCTGTATGATGTCAGGCAGCTTTTTAATTGCTGTTTAATTTTTTTTTTTTTTTACTTCTTTGCATCAAGAGTTTGTCAAACCCCAGTGTGTCTGCATTAACTAATAATTTTTTTTTTTTTTTAATTTAATGACTAACATTGACCAGTCTGAACTGTACACGGTTACTGTAGTGATATCATGACTTCCCAAGCTGCCATGATTTCTGTTAAAAGAACCATAGATTTAATAGAAGCAGAGGTAAAAAAAAAAAATATAATACATCTTGTACTTGTTCTGAAAAATATGCATCTCAGATTTTTGAGAAAAGCAAACAGTCTGAAAAAAGCTCTTGTTGCCTGTTTTCGTTGTTAGTGGTCAGTGGTATATCACAGCTGTTAAACACCTGAAGAAATAGTTGATAACTTGAAGAAAAGTATTTTTTATGTCTGAAATTCAATATTGAGTGCAGAAACTGATCTGTAACCAGTATTTTAGTGATAGAACGTATTTAATGGAACTAGAGATGGGTCATTCAGCTGAGAGTTTTCAGGAAAAACAAATTTCATGTGAATTTAGAGAGTAATAGCGCCATTAGAACTTTTATAAGAAGAAAGAGTGTCTTGTTAATCTAGTGGAGTTTTTGGAAGAAACTAATGGGCCTGTGGCTAAGGGAAGTCCATTTGCTGTGGTATTCAACTATCCAAAAATACATTCAATATTTGATATTAAATGATAAAAGAAAGTAAATTGAAAGGTTTTCTTGTAGCAAATGATGTCTGATTAAAATAAATACCTAAAGGGTGAGTAAAAGGGCAGATTTAAGAGTGGAAGGACCTCACTCACAATATCCTAATGAAACTTCTGCTGAAGTCTTGGCTGTTCAATTAAAAAAAAAACCCAGCAGAATGGTCAGATAATTTAAGAAATATAATTATAATATTGTTTAGAAACTATTATCCAGTCTTGTGCTTTCCACACCTCTCATGTTGTTGTGTCTGAACTGAGCACCGAAATGGTTTTAACTTTTAGGAGTGGTAAATTTTGTGTTTAGCTGAGATTGAAAAACTGACAAACATGACAAAACCATGACTGGAACTGCAAAGAAAATAAGGAGCTTGTACAATAGAGTACCTATTCCCTGAAGGTAGCGATTTTCTTTGGGTTTCAGGAATAATCCTCCTAAAGCTAGGGAAGATAAACACTGCTGAGCATGTATGGTCATAGCTGAAAAAATAGAGTTAAGTGCTGTGCTTGGTGAGTAAACTTAGAAAGGAAATTGCCTTCAAGTTAGAAAGGAAAATCAAACTTTGTCTTGTAAGGGTTTCACACACATTTCAAATAACATTTAATGCTTCTCAAAAAGGAGTTGCATTAACAGACACGGTGAACATCAAACTAACATGGCTCCAGCGTGCCTCCTTTTGGAGTTCCCCTTGGAAAACCTCTCTTCTGTTTTCTCACCTCTCTATTTTTAGATAATTATCAGTCTGCAGTTGCAGCTGTTAAGGATGGGTGATTTATTTCTTGCGTGTGCCCTGTAGGCAGGGGTGTGTTGGTGAGTGACACATGCACACTTGACACATCTGTGTGAGCTTTCTTTTCCATTACGAAAAAACACCGATTTTTTTAATGATTAAATATAAAAAACTTTTGAAAACACGCGCTTTTCTTAGGAGAGTCATTTACCTCTGCCTTGGCAAGCAGAAGCAGCAGTTAACTCACCAGAAGATTTTATTCTGCCTCGATACTGAAAATACTTCAGAAATGGCTAAGATCTGAATAGGCCTTTCAATCCCTGAGTAATGCCTGGCAAAAACACAATGAGGAATGACACTTTTCCAACATACGTGGATTTTCTGAGTGTGTTCTGTATTGTGCCTGCCTGTGCTGGTGACAAAAGAGTTTGTTTTCTCCTGGTGCTGCTTCGCGCCTGGCACGGCAGCAGGAGGGAGCCGCGTTTCGTCGTGTTTTGTGCAGTTATTGGTCAAGTGCTGAAGGCAAAGCTTTTATTGGTGGCTGATAAAGAGAAGTGGCGTGAGGAGTCTCGGTTCCATCTGAGCTTTGTGGGCTGGTAAAAACCTGTGTGAAATAACCATGTGGTGTAATTCAGTCGTTAAATTTGAGTGGGGCCAGGATTTCATCTGAGCATCTCCTGGAAGCTTGGGCCAGGTTCTGTGTTTAAGAAGGAACACTCCCTGGACCCCACCTGCATGGGAGCTCTGCTTTACCTTTTCAGAGCACAGGCATGTGCTTGTCCATCACACTCCCTCCATAACCAACTTAAAACTGCAATTCAGTTTGTATTTGTCTCCGTCATCAGTGACACCCTGCACCTGGGGGCTGTGCTACCAGTGACTCTCCTGGCTGAGAGGAGAAAATTGCACTGGTCACTTTTTCTTCTCCGTACCTTTAAATTAATGAGGAATGAGATTACTTGTGACTTTCTGCCCATGTGGTGTAAGGACTTCGTAACTGTACGATTTCAGAGTTCATTTTTGGGTACTGCTTGAGGTGAAACACTGCCAAGTTTCTGAGAAAACCTGAAATGTAAGTAAACATCTTGTCCTGTGGTGTTCAAAATTGCCAAAGTGCAGATGACCCGCACGGCAGAAGATCTTTTGGGCAACAGAGTAACACTGGCTGCCAGGGTAATTCCTGTGATTACCTTCTCCTTAGATTCTGCATCAGAGCTGAGGAAAGGAAAATCTCACGTACTCGGCTGGTGGTGTTGAATAGTAGATAGACTGCCAATTGTTTGTATGTAATGAATTTTCATAATTTTCTCAAGTGTGGATTGCTCGCAATAGCTGAATGCTTTTGTTGCTGTGCCCAAATGGAGTGGCTTCAAAAAGCAATGTATGCAGAAATATATTGATTTTTAAAAAAGATTACATCTGCAAGTATCTCTGGTGAATAAATTAACGATGAATACCATGCATCAAATTATGAGCGTAGTGGAGCATTTCAGTTAAATACGTACCTTGTGGCTTGCTGATGAAATGTATAAGCCTTTAAATATTTTTAATGTAACTGTATGATAACTTATGTCTATTTTCATATTTCTAAATGTAAGTACATCAGCAATTTGTAGTGCATTGGCTGAATGCTGAACTTTGAGGCAAGAGCAACAACATGGATCTTTGCAGTAATTACAGAATGTTAAATTTACTTTTCACACTAATTTCAATATTTGAATCTGAGGATTGTTTTCTTTCTTGGTGTCCATAAAACCCAAACTCACAAGTCTTCAGCTAGAACGGATTAAAAGAAAGTTTAATCCACTTCGTTAGTTTTATAATGAGAATAGTTATTTGCAGGCAATGCTTTTGTGTTTATTTTTATTTTCTACAAAAAGATGGTAATAGTCAAGTACTTCAAATTTCTTCTGAGCTGCTTTTGGCCTGACATTCTGGATCTATTTGTATGCTATTGTAATCACAGCCACTCGGGACTCAGAACAGTTGATCATTTCAGCTGAATTCTCTTTTGTTTTCCAATTTTCAGGGTGCTCTGGCCCCCTTGGGATAGAAGGAGGGATTGTGTCAAACCAACAAATTACTGCGTCGTCCACTCACCGGGCTCTCTTCGGACTCCAGAAGTGGTACCCGTACTATGCACGACTTAATAAGAAGGGTCTTGTGAATGCCTGGACTGCTGCAGAAAATGACAGATGGCCATGGATTCAGGTAACAGATGGAGCTGAGGAGGAAAAAAATACCCTCGATTCAATTGCCAGTGTCACTTAAGGAACTGATGAAGACAAGTGGTTAACGAACAGCCAGATCCTTATTCACTGTCAGAGACATAGCTGAGGCTAAAAGGGACTATTAAGTTGCAAAACAGTGATAATCTCGACTTTAAAAATGCACAAGCCTTTTTTATTTATTTGAAAGACCGTGTGCATATGTCCCATTGTGGCTCTAAACCGTGGAAGCAGATTTATGCAGGCTTCTTTCAAAGAAGCTGCACCCCACATATGTTGCATTTGGTGGTTAGGCCCTTAGAAGCGTATCGCAGCAATATCTCTTGGTGGAGATATCTTGGCACATGCCAAAAGTGTAAGTGCGGTTTTGGCTGTGCCAGAGCCTGCTGGAAGTGCTGGTCCTCTTTGCTGAGCTGCTCTGGGCACACAGGTTAAGTATTACTGTAAGTAACAACTGTTAAAATTAAGGTTGAAACAGCTGTTAGTTCAGCCACATCCATGGGGCTGAAAATGCACGTGTTCTCATCCCACTGGAGGATGTTATTGTCAGAGTGATTCAGATGGCAGTGCCCTCACTGTGAACTGGATTTCTCTGTGCCCAGCAAATCTTCAGTAAAAGCCACGAAGCAGTGAGTATGAAGTCCTGTAGCAGTGTTTTAATGAAGGTAATGACTGTCTAGTGGTTGCTGTGGCTCTTTGCTTGGGTAGCGTTGTTTCCTTTCATGGTGTATGAATTGGACTAAGCTTTGGCAATTTCAGCAGTTGGTTAATAAAGGTTAGTGAGTTAGATACCTATGGGAAAACCTTCTGCACTGATCAGCATGGGCGGCGTGTTAGGAGGATGCTTCCCTTCCAGTGAACCCACGGCAGGATTTAGCAAAACATGGTGTTGGAGCATTTCATCTGCCAGCACTAAGTTGAGCATTCCATTACTCCCCCAGCTGTGTCAGACACACTCTTCTTGAAGCTGCCTTGGTGTACATGGCATTAATATTTGTTCATATTCAATGGTTTGGCCGTGACTACCATTTGTGATTTTTCTGAGAGGCTCCCACGTATCTGGGGGGGAAGGCGTACGAGGTTACCTGCTCATTTTTCTTGTGTGGAGAGCAGACACAAAGCACTGTTTGATGAAGTTTTCTGAAACTGGTGCAGTGGGAGTGCTGGATTTTGTCAACTCTGAAAAACGAAAGCTGGTGTTGCTGCTTGTTATTTATTGCAGAGTGAAAACACAGAGGCCCTTCAATGTGTTGTAAGTCAGCTGTCGTCCATAAAGATCAGAGGGGTTAGGAAGTCTGTAAAATTTATACATTGAAAAGAGCTGGAAAGGATCATGCAGAGGGACCTGAGCAGAATTATTTCCGTGAGAGCAGGAAGCTAATGTAACTTTAATGGATAATGAAATTCGGCATTACAGTAGCTTTTGGGCTGTGTGTGGGTGTGGGCTTCATTAAATGAGTTGGAGAAAGATTGAAGAATCATTTAGCACTGGCCCCCTGGACATGTTTTTTCTGGGAGATGAACTGGTTGGGGATTTCTAATGGTCTGATGCTTCCACATTTGTGCTTGGCACCGCGGGGGCAGCTGTCAGGCTTCCTTGGACTTTGCTCCCTGGGAAGTCTTCCCTTTGCTCTTACCTGCAAGGAACGTTGGTCCAGCGGAGAAAATGTGTCTAAAGTCTCAGCCCAAGGCATCATGTCTGGAGAATTTGTTCTTTCTTGTGGAGTTTTGGAGATAATTCCAAACCCATACAGGTTATTCTGGGGTCTGAGGACTTTCGAGAAGCTTAGCTCATACAGTTAATGTGTTCTAAGCATTCCCTTCTTTTTCTTCTCATTTTTCTTGCAAAATAAACTTTAGTCTATCATTTTCACAAAACTTGCCAAGTGCTTTTTTTACAGTTTAGAAAAAAAGGGTTTTTTCAGGTTTTTTCTCAGTTGCCAATCCTCTTTTTTTCAGTTTAGAGCAAAATTAAAAATATTCTTTGTAATTTCAGAACAGAAGCCTTGAGGGGATTTCTTTCTTGGCATTTCTGTTTCTTTAAAACACCTGGGACCAGGAAATCTAAAACTTTTTAGGGAGATGATACTTGCAGGGAAAAAATGCTTTTTAGTGTTCTGCAGAAACTCTTTTTAGATCTGGCAAGGTAGAGACATCCACAGACCCACACTTTGTGCACGGTAGTTCCTTACATCAGAGCACTGTCTTTCTCCTGAGGCATGAAATAAGCTTTAAGAAACAAGCACTGTCTGACCCTCTCATGGGTGAACAGCTTCTGCTGAGAGGAGAAGCAGAAATCCCATGTCTGATTTTTGCACAGGTTCTGTATTGCCTGGGGAGGCATTTCATAAATGTTCACGGAGGGGTGAAAAAAAGCCAGATTTGGGCTAAATTTCTGCCTTCCTTTGGTCTTGTGGGAGAAAAGCTCTCAAACCCTCTGCTTGAGTTTTTACTCTGCCGTGTCACCAGCTTCTCCCCAGACCCTGCTGCGAGCAGTGTGCACGTGGAACCTTTCCTGTGCTGCTCTGAGTGACGAAGCACCTGGTCCAGAAGAAGGCACTGAGAAACGGTGTGAATGTTTGGCAGAGATTAAGTGGAAAGCCACAAAGCCAGGAAATCCGTTTTTAGGACACGTAAATTAACATTTAGCGCAGTGAACCTGCAGCGATCACCTGTTCCCCTCTTGTAGCTCCTAGTGCTAGATAAATTCTAAAGGAGGCCGTGTATAATGGGCAAAGTCCCTCAAAAGTGTGATTATGTACAGGCCTGTAGCTATTTTTGCCTTGTTCCATCATTATCAATTTTCTTTGTCATTTAATATCTTTATTTATATGCAGCCTGGCGAATAAAAGGTTTGAGTGCTCTGCTTTTAACTCACTTGTAATGAGTGCTGAAGTTTCTTGGGTTTTTTTTTTTCTCTAATCTTTCAGGTGTCTGATACACATGAACTAATTAGTATGCAATTTCATCTTCCTGCATTCTCCCAATGAACTGAAAATTGAAATTGCCATTTTAAATTTACACTCTCAGCATGTAATTAGTAATGGCACTGCAATGCTTGTAATTGGCTTGTGATTTGAAGGGTCACTGACCATGCTTTTGGAAGCAAATTAAAGCCTGAGTAAGTCATATCTGCCTTTTAAAGTTCTCCTGACCTCTGTTTCTCCTCACAGGTTGGCTGTGATAAAATAGCACCTGTGTACTGCTAAGTACTTTTGTATTGATATTAACTTTTATCATTTGCAAATACAATGACAAAAAAAATCCCATACAAATATTTTTCATTAATTGGTCCTGAAGTATAACCAAAACTCTCACTTTGCCTGTTCCAGTAATGAGTCTTGTCAACTCTTTTCTTTTTTTTTCTTTAACAGCAGTTTCTCTTTTCCCGTATGTCCTTTTGGATTTATGGCTTTAAAATACGTTGATTTGTTTTATTCTGATTTCACTTCATCCCTGCTCGTTTCTTGCATCTGTGTTTTTCAATTCATATATTATTTATTCTTTTTAAGGCAATATGAGTATAAGTTCCATGGCCATTCACAGGATTATTGTTTCTGCTATCCCTCTACCATATCCAAAATCATAATGACAGCTAATCCCAAACACAAACTGCCAGCAGGACTTTGTGAATGTTACTCCTCTCTGGTGATTCCTAACCTAGGAATCCATTTTTGCCAATGCTCTTCTCCTCTCCCAGTTCCATCACTCCCAGACTGCTCTCCTAGTTTTTACCACCCTCATATTTCTTAACTCATTTTTCCCCTATTCATGACTTGTCTCTCGTTTTCTTCCTTGAGATATTACCCTTTTTTTCATGGAATCATAGAATGGTTCAGGCTGGAAGGGACCTGAAAGAGCATCTCGTTCCAGCCCCCTGCCACAGGCAGGGAATTTGCCCAGTTTGCAGGGAATTTGCTCGATTTGCAGGGAATTTACCCAGGAACTGTAAGACATGCCACCTACATCATGGATCCTGGAGTGCAAAAGGAGCTCCCAGCAGAGCTCCAGTGACTCCTGCTGCACTGCAGGGCACGCTGGATTGAGCAAAGTGACCCAAATATCAACCTCAGAAATACATGAGAGAATCACAGAATCCTAGAATCCCAGAGGTTGGAAAAGCCCTCCCAGACCATTGAGTCCAACCTGTGCCAAATCCCCACTTTGTCCCCAGCCCAGAGCTCTGAGTGCCACCTCCAGCCCTTCCCTGGACACCTCCAGCCATGGGCACTCCAAACCTCCCTGGGCAGCCCCTGCCAAGGCCTGAGCACCCTTTCCATGGGGAAATTCCTGCTGCTGTCCACCCTGAGCCTGCCCTGGCCCAGCCTGAGGCCGTTCCCTCTCCTCCTGTCCCTGTTCCCTGGCAGCAGAGCCCGACCCCCCCCGGCTGCCCCTTCCTGTCAGGGAGTTGTGCAGAGCCACAAGGGCCCCCCTGAGCCTCCTTTGCTCCAGGTAGATGTGGTTGTGATGAGGATCCCTGCCTATGAAAGGGTTTTGTTTCTTTCTTTGTTTCTTTTTTTTAAAGTGTTTTGTGGTCTTTTGGCCGTGGAAATTGTTTTTGCAAGGTGTTAACCCACAGCCACCAAGAGCAGATCCGAGCACAGCTTGCATCTGGAGAATGTTAAGGCAATGCACTAATTACTGAGCATCGTGCCGCTGTGTGGGAGATGTGTTTGAACACCTGACCTGCTGCTGGAGACTGTTGTGTATCAACGTAAAGTATTAAATAAGATAATAAAAACCCTACTTTGTTATCGCTCATTAAAATGGCATAAACTGTTTCTCCAGAGACAGTGGTATGGTTACCAATTGTTTTTTAAATAAAATATACAAATATTTACTTTTTTATTGTGAGTAGTAGGAGGATTGAAGGATTAATCTGCGAAACAGGTGGACTGCTCAGTTTGGTTGCAGAACCAAAAAATAGGAAGTAAAATTGGTTCAGGTTGAGTAGTAAGCTTTTTTTATCTAGTTTTTGTGGCATAGAAGATGATACCAAATATTTAGTTTGGGGTTTCTTCCTCTTCAAAGACTTCATCCATTTCCATCTATATTTTGTATATTTTTTTTCTTTTTTGGGGTCAATTTTTGAAAGTCAAATCGTAATTTCGAAATGGAAAAGCCACAATTCGTACTTAGAATACATGGAAAGAGAACTATAATTCTATCATTTTTTGAATTTATTCCCCAAAAGGCTTTTCTGCAATTGTGTGCTAAAGTTGAGATGAAACACAGTAATCAGAAATGAAACAGTTTGACAGAAAATGTGCCCAAGTTCTAATTGGCAATTTGCATATATTAGTACTCCAGTCCAAAATAAAATACATTTAGTTTATTTACTCGGTGTGTCTGTTATAAATAATACTTTTCACTTTTTTAATAACTTTGCAGAGCTTTAAGAAAGTTTCTTCACTGTATTTCTTGCAACTATGAGTAAAGAGTCTTGCTGCAGAGATTGTTAATAAAAAAGATGACCTGTGATGGAAAGGGATTTACCCCAGCAGATTCAGGGCAAAATATTTGCCTGACCTCTGTCTTATTTAAAATTAATTTATTTAATCTTTTTTTTTTTTTTTTGGTCATTACTGAGAATGCTTTAGAAAAGAAAAGTCTGAATGTTTTGGAATATTGTATTTGTTAGGTATAATTTGTATTTTGATTGAGGCTTAATTTGTTTTTTACACAAGTGTCTCCACACCAGTTTTGGTTTCAATCCCACCTCTGGTGCTCAGCTTCACATTTTTGAGACTTGAAGTCCCATGGCATAATTAAATCTGTGACTATGAATCTCACAAACCTAATCATAACAACAATGACACACACACAAATTTCTTGTAAAGGAACCCTTAAGTTCCATCATTCTTATCCCCAAACATAAAGTATTGGGTGTGGTTTTTTCCTCAAAAAAAGGCAAGGGAAAAAAAAAATTAGCAGCTTCCTCATCAAAGCTTCCAATGAGCAAGTATACACCAGGTGATAGCTATTTGCTAATGAAATGATAAAACCCAAAATACACAGAGGCCTTGCAGAACATTCACTCAAACATCTGTTGGTGAGAGCTCCAAGCAAACTGCCATCTGTGAAACCATTCATTTTGTCAGAGTTCATTTCCTCATTCATGAGCTCTGGTGTACAGGCTTCCAAAAATACCTGTCACCGCAGCTTGAATGTTTAATATCACTTTAATGTAGCTCTCATCTCAGTGTCAGGTGAACTTTATGAAGTACAGTTTCAGAGTCATCCTGTAAGGTGATGTGCACCATACAGGGAGATTTAACCTGCTAAGTTAAGTGCTAAAAAAGTTGTTAAAGTTCTGCTCTTTTTTTTTTGTCAATACTTTGAATTTTGGCTTAATATCGCAGAAGGACTTCCTTGGAGGATATTGATGAGTGGCAGCAAGTACCTGAAAGCCCTCGGCTGTGGAGAACAGAAACTAATAAGGAAAGTGCAGTTGAATTAAAACAATGGCACAGAGGGCCTTTGATCCACGGGAATTAGAAGAGATTTTCTGCTAGCCAAAGTCTGCCATAAATTCACTGACTTCCGTGAACTCAATACCAGCGTCTGCTCTCTGCAGACCTCCCTCAGCATCTACACATTTAGCTTACAGGCCAAGAATGTAATTTATGTACTCAAAGGGACCGGGAGCCTATTTCTTAGTGTAATCATCCATAGACTCCCTGGTGCCCCATATCTCGGTATCCGTTTCATATCGCACCTCCCGCTTCCATCCCTCGTGCGCACAGACGCCCACGCACAGACACGTTCAGGCAACTTTGGGCTGAGGTTCTGGAGGCACCAGAGCAGTCGGTTCAGAGTCAGCATCCCCATGGCAACTGAAACTTGCTGCTGTTATGAACACCATCCATAACGTGCTCTGTCAGCCCGCGTGCCAGCTTTCCTTAATTACTCTGCCTAATGTGGCTGAAGGACTGAAGCAACCGGACCTTTAAGCACTTTGTTGCCCGCGTCTGCAACACCATCCCTTTCAACTAAGTTCATTCTTTTGTTGGTTTTTTTTTTTATTATTCCCTTTTGCCACTCTGATATTAAAAGCAATCAAATCTCAGGAAGTGGTGACACCGAAAGGAGCAAAGGTGTGTCCACATGGTTTCTTGCATCAGGAAGGAGCAAGTGAGAGGTGCCCCAGCACCTCTTCGTATGTGGTGGTTCATAATGTGTGGGCATCACAGTCACCTCGTGGGGAGGACAGCGTCCAGGTCTGTGAGATGATGCCATGCTGCTGTGTGATAGGCAGATGAGTCATTTTTGCCTTCTAACCACTTGCTTTCAAAATGGGCAAAGAAAATGATCCTCACCCACAGTTACTGTCCTGCTAGACTTGACTTCTAGAAAAGTGTTGTTTCAAATTATTTCAATACAGCTAAGGTTCAGGAAACAAAGTTCAATGAAAAGTAAGAGTACATGGCAGTATATTAAGATTTTTTCGGTGTGGTACACAGGTGAATGTACACAATCCCAGGATGGGTCAGCGTGGAAGGGCCCACAGTGGGTCACCTGCTCCCACCTCCCTGCTCCAGCAAGACCATCTCAGAATATGTGGGATTTTGTCCAGTGGGCTCTGGAATATCCCCAGGGAGGAGACTGCACAGCCTCTGCGCACAATATGCTCGGGGCTGGGCCCTGCCCAGGGCAGGAGTTGTGCCTCCTGTGCAGGGGAATTGCTGGGCTCAGGCCCTGCCCGTTGCTCTGGTGCCATTGCTGGGCCCCGGAGCAGAGGCTGGGCCCTGCTCGGAGCCCTCCCTGCCCACAGGGACAGCCAGGCCTGAGGGCCCCTCTCAGCTGGGGCTCCTCTCGAGGCTGAGCAGCCCCAGCTCCCTCAGCCTTTCCTGGGCATGGAGATCAGGCCTGATCATCTTTGTTCCCCTCCACCAGACCTGTTCCAGGAGCTCCATGTCCCTCCTGTCCTGAGGAGCTGGACACTGCTCTCCAGCTGTGCCCTCTTACGGCTGAGCAGAGGGGCAGGATCACCCCCTGACCTGCTGCCGATGCTCTTCTCAATGTCCATAGAATCCCATTGACCTTCCCTGCTCCCAGGACAGTCTGCTGGACAGGGACAGCTCATTGCCCCTGAGGACCCCCTGGTCCTTCCCCACAGAGCTGCTCCAACAGGTCACCCCCAGCCTGTGCTGGTGCCTGGAGTTGTTCATGCCCAGGTGCAGGACCTGCATTTCCCACATGAAGTTTCAGACAGTTCTTCCCTGCCCATGTCTCCAGCATGTCAAGGTCCTTCTGAAGGCCTTCCCGACCCCCAAACTCTGGGGCATTTCAGCCTCTCATCCCAGCCATGGGGGGTTAGTGACCAGTGAACTGCACTGATCCCTCATCCAGTCATTGATAATTTAAAGAATGCTTGACCCAGTGTTGAACCCTGGGGGACACCACCAGTGGCACATCTCCAACTGGACCCCATGACACTGATTACAGCCCTCTGGACCTACTGCTCACCCAGTTCTCAGTCCAAGTTCATCTCACCTCAGTGTTGATGGTCCCAGAGCAGTTTAGGCCGCTGGAAGCACAGGAAGTCACCAGCACCGTGATAATGCCACAGACAACTGGGGTTGAAATAAACTCACCCTCCTTGACCTCCCCTGGAAAAGGCGACATGTGTTTGTCACCTCGGAGACCTTCCAATTTAAGCCACCAATCCTGTGAACTGAAAAGATAGAGATATGTTTTACTCTTGCACTCTCAGAACCTTCTTCTTCCATGAGTGGTTAAGACAAACGTTGTTCAAGCCTTGACTCTCTCAGTGAGCCTTTTCAAAGATTGTCTGTCCCAAAACCAAGCAATGTTTCATGTTTTTGATCTGATAATTTTCCTGCAAATTTTTGTAGAAGGGAAAAGTATTTTGAGGAAAAACATACAGAGGAAATATCACCGAAGGGTTACTTTTAACATTTCTATATTAACTTTTTTTTTTTTTAATATTGAGTACTAATTTTAAAAGATCATAAAAAATATTTCATGAGTGTGGTGGTCAACAAATAGCCAGTTTCTTAGGGTTCAGGAGATATTAATCATTTGATATTAATCCTCTCTGTTCTGTAGCAGCGTCTGTGGGCTGAGAAGCCATTTGAGTGGAGTACTCTTTTCATCAGTCACAAAGCCATCTGTCCCCTGTGTGCTTCACCTCTTCCCTACCCTTTTGTCCATCTCAAACCTTGGCCTCTCTCCCCACACCACCAGTGTCTCAGCACCTAACAGGTTGTCCTCAGAGGTTGGTTAGGATTACACTTGACCATGAAGAAAGGGGACAAAGATACATATTTTGATACAGGCTGTGCACCCTGTGATGGCTCTGCCATCACTAGATAAGTTTATTCTGGTGGAGGGACTAAGCAGCTTTGGTTTCCCACTGTGTTGAGATAAGCTGGGAACGTGCAATGGGATCTCATGGTAGGGATCTCACACAGCCAGGGAAGTCTGATCTCCTGCGAGTTCCCAGATTTCAGATAGCTAACACTCCTTTAATCAATACACTTGGATGTCTTTTCCAACCTTAATGATACTATAATTCCATGATTTCTTGGTCTAGGAACATGCATCGGACCTAGACAAAGCCCACTGAGGTCAGAATGGGAATTTTTCCTTTTGGGGCTTGAGAAAAGGTGATATTTGTCTTTGGAGTCTTTACCAGAGGGCATCTGCCAAAGTGCCATAAAAACAGATGGAAAGTGTGTGAGAGAAAGTACCTCTCAATATCCGAAGTTGTTTCACAAACGAAAGTTTCCCTCTGAGTGTATTTTCATGGTGATTTTAATATTGCACCTTTTTGAATTCCCTTGTTTTCCCGAAGGAAGATGGTTTTCATGTAGGATGAAAAGAAAATTGTGACCTGAGTCTGACATCCTATCTTCTAGATCTACGAGCTCTTGATCAAAGCTATTTTACAAGGGGAAATGCATACAGATATTTTCACTGGCATTTTTATTTACATATTCTTAGGCAGATTCTTCAGGATGTCTTCTAGACACTGTGGGGAGGTTCTTTCTGAGAGCCATTAGCATTCCAAAGCCAGGAAGAGTCTTCACAAGTTCAAAGTGTATGAAGAAACTAATAGTAGCAATGAATGGCCTTGTTTTTTCTTAGGTAACCTTCAGTTTCAGATAGTTAATACTCATTTGATCAATACTTTGCAAGTAAGATGATATTTTGCAGGGCTACAAAACTCTGAACAACGTGAGATTGATTATGGGCCCCTTCTTGAGATGACAGTCTAAACATGCCAGTTTTTGAATAATTCATATAATCCCGTTAATGGCATTCGTAACAACTACCTTTGGGACTAGAATAATGACTTAATAATAAGAAGGAACAGACTAAGCAAGTTTTTAGTCTGCCTAATTATGTAAACTCTCTGAGGCATAAATTGAGAGTTCTCAACAAAAGCCAAATGAAGTAGGTGCTTTTTGATAATTCTCATAACATATGTTCCTCCACATTAGCATTACATGGGCCAACAGTCCTCATATTTATGTTTTCCATGCAAGCAGGGTCTAACCCACATTCTGATCTCTTCACAGAGAGGCAAATTAAATGAGTGGTGCAATTTGCATCTCTGATTCTGCATGCCTAATTTGAAGCATGTACAGGAATAAGTCTTACTGAGGATGGCAGAGGTCATGAGTTGTTTTTAGAGGGCTGGCTGAGGCTGAGATGCAGGTGAGTAGAGGGGAGTCCTGAGAGGTGTTTGCTCTTACCCTGAGATATGATGGACTGGAAACAACAGGAGGGTGAGTCTGCAGAGGATTTAATAACAAAGTTATGAGGATGCTTTGCTGGACCTGCATCCGCACAAGTGAAACAAAGTGGTCTGGGATCAGAAAAAAACCTGAGTGTTTAGTTGGTCTGTCCTCAAGGTACAATCCCGCAATCACACTGGGAATTATTATTTTCAAAGCAGCCTGTAACAACAAACGTTTGTTCTCCTAGCCTATTACAAGACAACAATTTATGCTCTCATGTGAATATTTTGCGATAAAACATGTTGTTTTTCTCCACGGGGCAGACCTCCTTCCGGCGTGCCAGCAGCAGCTGCGGTGCTGCCGCGGATAAATCACGGCGTTTCCTCGCCAGGTGCTGCTTGAAGCACACATCACTGCCACTGTGCTGACTGCATTAATGCCCTGAACTAAATCCGGGGGAGCTCTGCTGACAGTGCTGATTAGGGGAGTATCAAAAAGCCGCCGACAGGCGAGACAGATGAGCACCTTGTGTGCAGGTGCCAGCGAGGCTTTGCGGCGGGGAAGTTAATAGTGACTGACCTGCTGTGCCCTTCCTGCTCCTCATCACCAGCCCAGCTCGGCAGCTCCCCGCTCCTGGTGTGGCACCAGGGTGAAACAGCACTGTTCACCCTGTTCAGGGGCTCTGGTGCTTGGAGGCTGAAAAGGAAGCGCGGGAGGGAGCTTTCAGACTCGCTGACTTTCCCAGAATTGAGGGAATTGTGTCAGGTTTTCCTTTCCCGGGTTTATTAAAAACATTTCCATTGGCAAGTGTCCCTGTTTTTCATCAGAAAATGTTTCTCTGGGTGCTTTCTAGCTAGCTTTGTCAGAATTATGACTTTAAAAAAAAAAAAAAAAAAAAAAAAGAAAAAAAAAATTAAATTTCAATCCTTCAAACCCTGATGAGATCAGCAGGGAAAGGTTGCTGTAATAAATCTTTTAATGCCGGTATAACCTTGATCTCTTATTCAACCCCATTCTTATGAGTAATGGTGAGTAGTAGTAAAGATGTATTTACTTTGTGCTAGAAAAGATGAAGAATTATTTATGACAATGCTATTCCATCTCATAACTGAAACAGGTAAACACCTTTTTTCTCCATAAAATACATTCTTGTTTATGAATCTAAAACTACATTTAAGGTCTCAAAGACCCAAGGTTTCATGTAGGCTTCAATTTGAGCATTTCTGGAAAGCTTGCTCTGGGGGAACACTTCAGACAAGGCTATTCTGTAGGAAAGGCTAGTGGTGTTATTGCTAACAGTGAGATAAAAAATTAGGGGAATATGGTTATGTATTCCATCCAGGAGCATCACAGAGGGATCTTCCTACAGCCACTCTGTCTTCTCATCCCTCTTTTCCTCTCCTGCCTGGAATAATGTAGATAAGACGGATGCAACTGGGTGGTTTTTTTATCTCTTTTTGTCAAGTATATAGCTTCTGCAAACTGAATGTACTGACATTGGATCACAAATTGTAGGAGGAAGATGAACACCTTCCGCTGGAGCTGCCCCCAGTCCCTGCTGTTCTGTCGCATTCACACGTTACGGTCCTGAATTTAATCTTTTTCCTATGGTTCTAAGGTTTGTAAGGAGTTACTTATGGCCTTTGTTTTGTGGAGCCCGTTGGACTTGTTTATGGAAAACAAGCTCCTACATTAACTCGCAGCCACCAGCAGAGCTGCACGCACGCCATGCAGGCTCTGAACTGCCTCTGAAAATGGTGCGCTGTACAATCAACAGGAGCTTGTAAAATTACCTTGTTCATATTGCTGCTTTCTCTCAGAGAAAAAGTCCTCCTCGTTTATTTCCCTTCCAATATGGATTTTTTTTCAGGTCCCAGTAAAATCTATATCGGGTATGTCTTCATCGGTGTAGACAACTGAATTATTTAGCATCCCCAAACAGATCTGAGTGAGTCACTGGAGTCAAAAGCATTAGCGAAAATTGTTTAATAGGGAATTACTCCTCCAGGATCAGTGCTGAGAGCAGTAAACACAGCACACTGGCTTCTTTTTCCCCTCCTGTGGAGAGAGGCCGTGACTCTGTAACCTGCTGTGATCATCAAAGTGGTCTGTGTAATCATGGAGGTGGAGGGACTGCGGTGGTTGAAAGGAACAAGATTAGAAGAAATTTCAGGGGCTTCTGAAACTAAAGGAGTTGATTTTATTCCTCAGCTCTCAAGCATACACTGATCTAGAGGGTATCTGCCTTGAGTGATTTAGTTGATTTGTTTTGGCCACATGGATGAATTCAACGTGCAGCTGTGTGCCCAACAGAGGATTTGAGGTGGTGTTCCTTGTCCCAGTCCCTTAACTCAGAGAAACTGAGCTGGCTCCATGCCTGTACTCTCCTTGTGCTTTCCTCAATACCAGCACAGTGACTTTGCACCATCCACCCTGTGTGATAGCAAAATCCAATTCTTGTGGAGTCAGATTTAAGTACATTGATATTCAACTGCTGGCTTCATTTTACACTCAGTTTTGCCTGCGCCAACTCAGTGTTCACCACTCATTCTAGTCCCAGAAATCCTCCTCATTGATGTGCAAAGGCCGTCTGAGCAGATTCCGTAACCTGCAGGTGTCAAACAGAACCTTATCCGAGTTTCATGAAGTTCTTCATGCCATAAGGTTGTAGGGCACTGGGCGTTCTCAGATTGCAGCCAAATCCCTGGCATATGATGGGTGAGCCAAGTCCCATGGAAGTTCCTGGATGCAGGAGACCCCTCTGAGCTGATGCTGAATGTGGGTCCTTGAGCAGAGTCAAGTCTGAATCCATTGCTCTTAAAATAGACTTAAATGGTAAATGTTAAAGTGGTAAAAACTTACCAGTTTTTTCTCTTTCTTTTTCTTCCTTTCTTCCTTTCTTCCTCTCTTTCTTTCTTTCTCTTTCTTTTTCTTTATTTTTCTTTCTTTTCTTTTTCTTTCTTTCTTTCTTTCTCTTTCTTTCCCTCTCTTTCTTTCTTTCTTTCTTTCTTTCTTTCTCCTTTCTGTGAGCAGATTTCTCAAATGTCTATGCCAGTATCTTCTTACAAGGCCTTTACTATTCCTTACCTCTTAAATTACTGGGGTAAATCCCTCAAAACACTATGGATCTTCTTTCATCCTTGATTTTTTCCAGTTCATCTAGGAACTGGATAAGGGATCCTGAATAAGTGAATCCATTACCTTATCCATAAAGATATGTTATTCTTTTGTTCCTATCCTGGTGACTTTCACCTCTTTGTTTTAAAACATGATCATGTAATTAAAATGTATAACTTTCTGTCCTAGGTCTGAATCCATAAAGCAGAGCTTCCTGAGCTGTTTTTCCTCACAACTGCCATGGAAAAACACGTTTGAAAAAGCTGTCAGTGCTGAGAGATGTAGTTCACATTTCTCCACAGCTTCCTACTGAAGTATATTAAATAGGAAAAAATTCAGCACCTTTCTCATTGTAGCCATTTCTAAAGTTGTAATATTTTCAATTTCTGCTAGGGCCTAACTTGAAAAATTGAAAACACATAAAAGAACCCAGAGATACAAAGGGAAAGTTAATTCCTGGTGTATCCATATTCACTGAAAAGCATGACATTAGGCCAGGGAGGATTTCTATATAAGCAAGCCATGGGCATTTGAAAGCATTTTTTTTCCCACTTCATTGGGATTTTTCTGAAAACCTTGACAGGATATGTAGACCTTGGAAAACAAGGCAGCCTGGTTTTATTTCTTGTGTTGTATCAAGTTCAATATGCTTAAAAATAAAGCTCAGCTTGTGACTCAAAGGATGGATACTGATCAAGAAGTCCTCCAAAAGGAAAGATTCTGCAAATAGGAATAGGATATCCAATGGTTAAAGCCATGGTTTCATTAGAAATGATTCCTTGTGAGTGAACAGGGAAGAAAAATCCCCATAAATTCTCATCCAAAAAAAAAAAAAAATCCTCCCCAAGATCATTACCCAGAAAAAGAAAAATTGGTAATTAGGCTGAGAAAATATTAGTTAAATGCATCACTGGATCAAACAGAAATTATTTGGTGTTGCATTATGTGTTCCTTTTCCCATGCAGTGAAATGTGAAGATGCTACCAGTCAGCAAATAATCAATGTCTGGTTTCTGTTTCACTGTGCTTTCTAATTTGGTTTTGCAGATGGTATTCACCTCATTATTAGCAATTTTGTAAATACATGGAAAATTGGTTTACTGGCCTGTTAATTAATATTCTGAAATTCCACATAGAGAATGAAATACTCATAAGAGACTTACAGAAATCTTTAACTGGATACTATTCCATGTTAACTACATTTTTAATGTAGTTATGGGGGTAATAACAGTCTCTGGAGATGTCATCTTACAAATATAACATATTTATTTTGTTTTGTTTTCCTCTCTGGAGGACCAGGAATTGGGGAAAAAATGTTTTCCAAGGCTACAAAAAGGGATCAATCTCTTCTAATTTATACCTGTCTCAGTTCCTGTTGTGAGTCCATTCTCCCTGGAATTGCAAATGTCCCTGAGCTTTCCTGGTATATGTGGGAAAGATCCTGTAAGAAATCTGGTGTTTTTATAGGAAGCTTCTCCTGTCTCGTTGGGTCTAAACCTTGAAAACCCACATTGTTAATCTGAAGGTGTGTGAGTGTATTTTAATTTCCTATAGGGAGAACTACAGTAAAGCTGCACCAAAAGCCAGCTGTTCCAGAAAAGTAGCAGAGAAATAGCTCGCTCAGAAAAAATCCAAAAAAACCCCAGAAGAAACCATAAAGTTCTTCATTTTGGAGAAAGAAACCGGAGGTTTCCTATTGTGCACACAGAGAGATCTTGAAACACTGAAGTGTTTCAGCGCTCTCCTTCACAGAGGTTAGATTTTATTACCAAGGGGGAGAAAGTCTCCAGGCCACACTGTAAAGAATAAAGCAATTAAGGTATTTGGACAGCAGATTTGCCTCTGAGTCCTCCAATACCTGTGCTGGGGCTGCTGTTCCAAGCAGTGGGGACTGCTCTGGGTCAGCTCCAGCGGCTGGGGAGCAGAGATAAGCCTCATTTGGAGGAGACGAGTGCTAATGCAGTGTAATGTATTATTTACCCCGTCCCAGTTGTTTGCTCTCTAGTATTTCCACTCATCTCTTTGCACTGCACATCTGCCTGCGCCTCCACGCGGCTCTCACGGTGCGACAGCTCTTTGCTGAGCTTCATCTGGTGCAAAAGTCACAGGTTTCAGCTGAGAGGGTGGGAGTGCAGCTGCCACAAACTGAGTCGTGATTGACTTCATCCCAGGGACGAGTCTGACAGTGGCAGCACTGCTGGGTTTGGGTATCACCCTCTGAGTTGTCAGGGAATACAGCTGGCTTTCCCATGCCGCAGGTGAAGAAGGGAGGCAGAATTAGGGCTGCTGGAGTAATGTTGAATTTGTTCACTCTGAACGTCTTCATTTTGTACTTCAAAGTGTTGCGCTGAGCTCAGACAAGCACACGGGGAATGTTCGTATCCACTGATTGATACTTTGCTATTGACTGCTTTAGGATTAGCATCTCAGCCTTGATCTCCAGACATGTGAATGTTCAGTGAGAGTCAAGAAAAAGCCTTATTTCTTTGCTCTCAGAACTTCAGTTTAGTTGTAGTTTCACTTAGAAGTTTTACTGGATGCTAACTTAGGATCTTTTGTAGGGTGTTGCAAACTGGCTTCTAACAGAACAGAAGATTTAGCCTTTGGTAACTTATCAGCCTGTTTCATTTCCCTTCAAGACAGGAATTATGTGGGAGTAACCCTATATGCCAAAATTAAGCAATATCTCAGTCATATTCTGTATATCCATAATACATGTGTATATGTGTGCACACATACAGGAAATAAACATAGCCCAGGCATTTGGTACATTTTTTTTTCATTCCTTATATGCATTTGTACATGAAACCTGTGAAAGATCAAAGGAATTAATGAAAGTTGTTAACAAGCAGTTGTTTAAATGCTACAGATATGCTTTTTCCTCTCGTTTAAGAAAAAAAAAATATAAAGGGAATTGAAGGAATCAGGGATTGTGCCCCTCACATTAATGGTGTGCTGTTATTTCAGATAAACCTGCAGAAGAAGATGCGAGTCACCGGAGTTATAACCCAAGGTGCCAAGAGGATTGGAAGTCCAGAATATGTAAAATCTTACAAAATTGCATACAGTAATGATGGGAAGTCATGGACAATGTACAAAGTAAAAGGCACAAAGGAAGACATGGTAAGATTAAGTCATCTGTATCTGAATGCATCTTACGGTTTGGCTGCCTTCAGAAGTATGAGATGTGTCTGGTATTTAAGCCTAATTGCCTGGCAGTATGATACAGGTTTCACTGTCATTATTTTTCTCTGGGAAACAAAAAAAATAATCAACAAATGTGCATTTTCTCTGTGCTAAGAATTTCTTATTCTTTAATTGATGGTTGCATAAATACTATTTCCCCAAGCTGGAATAATCCTGTTTATTACACTTAACTGATTTTCATATTAATTAGTTTACCGGTAATTACTCGTTGCTCTGTTTTCAATTTAGTTTTATTACACTGCCAGATTAGCGTTAACCCTTGGAAACACAGAGCCCATTCATCAGTGCTAATCTCTGCGCTGCACAAACAGTATCATCCAGCGGGATGTGTGTGTGTGTGTGTTTACAGACCATAGTTACCACTTATTTTTGATGGAGCTGTGCACACAAAGCAGCAAAAAAAAAAAACAAACCCTTTGCTGTGCAAGTTCGCATAGAACTAAGGCACTGTGCATCCTGTGTGGATGTAGTTTCTCTATTAGGGGGTTAAAATGCTGTGTGAGGAGGTGCATAATGAGGGGGGAAACACAGTAGAAGGATATCTGGTTAGAGTGAGGGGTGAATAGGAGAATGCTGATGGGTTTAATTCATCCCCTCCCTATGATCAATGGGAGGGTTACGGTGCACTCCAGAGGGAGCTGGATCAGGTTCTTGAAGCAGAGGGGAAGAAAATAAACTTCAATCAGCACCAATAATCACAGGCTAAATTGAACTGGGACTATTTTATACATTAATCAAGAAAAGGAGGCGTGATTTAGTTGCCTAAACTGAGGAGCTTCAGTTTCCTGGAGTGACAAAGCAGAGACCTCGGATCGGCGCAGGTGTCAAACTCGCCACGATGTGACACAAAGGCTGGACATTCCGCTGAAAAACTTGTGTCGGGCACTGGAAGTGCTAAAACTGCTGCTGTCTGGGGAAAACCACGCACAGACAGCCAGAACAACGCAGGTGCTTTTGAGACACAGGGCTCCAGCCGTCCTCCTGACACGTTTTTTGTGCAAACCTTGCTTCCCCGCAGGTGTTCCGTGGGAACGTGGACAACAACACCCCGTACGCCAACTCCTTCACGCCGCCCATCAAGGCCCAGTACGTCCGGCTGTACCCCCAGGTGTGCAGGAGGCACTGCACCCTCAGGATGGAGCTGCTGGGCTGCGAGCTCACAGGTGGGATTTCTTCAGTGTCCTGGCCCCCCACCCTGCCCAGCGGCTCCCGACTGCATGCGCTTTGTTCCCCCGCGAGGTGCAGCGGGCCAGCCCGAGTTTACCCAGTCACGCACGTCTTTTTATCTAAGCTATAAGATCAGCAGCACTTGGCTGAGCTGAGTGACAGTGGTCACTTGCAGTGGGACAGGAATAGTAGTAAGGTGGTGTGGTATTAACCTGACAACACTTTGTAATTTTTCCTGTTCTTAATCATCGCCTATCGGTCAGCCTAGAAAAGGTCATTCAGCAGTTTTGACAAGTGTTGATGGCTATGTGGACTTGTAATGTACCACCCTAAGCAGACTACAAGGCAGGGAGCCTAACCCAAGATCTGGATAATGGTTCCTGAGCCCCAGAGCTGGCTGTGCACTGCTGTGGGCCCATGGCAGCAGTAGTTGTCACACCCGATTTGGGTAATCCCTCCTGTCTGTGGGTGACAACACTCCTGTGCTGCGTGGCATCCTCAGAGGGACGAGCCGGCTTCCCCTGCCATCGAGGACCACTCCAATAAGATGCAGTCTGGTTGGGCTGCTTTAATCAGGATTTCAGTTTGGATTTGTTTTCTGGGTTTAGGAGAAGCAGGGACAGCGTCTTGTAGCAAAAAGTAAATGAACAAGTGGAGCCGATATAAACCCTCCTCAGATTTGTATTACAGGTCTGAAATGTAAAGCCTGACCTCTAGCCACCTTCTGCAAGAACTGTGTTCCTTTACAAATTCAGTAAAGCATGTAAATTTTTTATCCTTTTGCAAGAGATAAACCTTTCACCGGCAGGGCCACTCCACTGATTCATGTAAGAGTGATTTTTATGTAGCTGCCTGATTACTCTACAAACAATAGCCATCCAGTTCATGAGTGATACATCAAAACAGCTGGAGTTAAATAATTCTCAGTCCTCTAGTGACATCAAAACCAGATTCAGAAATGAAGAGTTAATGCACTAATCTCGTTGTAGCCCTTTTCCAATATAGATAGGTTTAAGAGTAAATAGAAATTCCTGTCTAGCTGCTTTGGTCTATTAGATTTTTTTTTTTTTTAAAGTCCTCCCCTTCTGGAACCACAATTTAGAGTAAGTCCTTGCCAGAACGACTAGCAATTGTTTTGCTCAAAGAACTGTGAAAGCTAGTGAAGTGAATTAATTTCAGTGGTCTCCTAACAGTGTCAAGGTCATCATTTCTTAAAACTGTGGACAGCCTAGGCTCAGCAGAACAATTTCAACCTTACTGAAGGAAAGGTATAATTACACAGGCTAATTCACTTTTAATTCCAGGTCGTCTGTCTTGAGTGGAAAAGCACTTTGAGATGTCTGGCTTCTCTAACATGCCCTGGTGCTAGAGAAGAGAATGAGTGATGAACAGAGGGAGACTTGCAGAATCAGATCATCATAAAAGCTAACACTTTCTTAGGACAAACTTCAGCAAAATGTTCAATGCAATCTGCTTTAGTCTCATAAATAGCTTTACTTACCAAGACTCACAGTCAGATCTTATTGAAAACCACGATCAATGCTGGTGGAGCCAGCCATCAATAAATTAGGCATTAATTTTCACGGCCTCGTGTTCCTGCCTTACTCGTGTTTCGCACATCTCCGCGTCCTCAGCTCCCTTCCCCTCACAGAGTATTGATGCGAGGGGAGAAACGGCTCACAGCTACTGTTTATTAGAACGCCTTTATTCATTAAGCCATTATTAATAGCAGCACCAAGCTGTTGTTTTTAACAACAGATCAGTGCTCGCACAGCAGTGTCACTTACTCACGGAGCTCACTCATGCACTCAGGCATCTGCCTCCATGCAGGCAGCCCCTGCCATATGCTGCTCACAGTCGTGTTTGTTGGTGCCTGTGCACCAGCCCAGCCAGCTCTCGGTGTTTGGGCTGTCTCAGCTCCTGCAGAGGGATGTTGGCCCCCAGAACGTGAACATCCCTGTGAGACTCATTCACAGCAATCTTGTGAGTGCGGAATCATCATCTCCTTTGGGCGTGTTGTTCCTGGTATTTCTTTATGCTGACAGCCCCTACAGGCACCATTCACACAAAACTGACACACAGGGGGCCTTTGGCACACCTGCAGTTAAAGATGGATTCCCCTTTCCTCATCTGTCCTCAGAACTGTTTTATCTGGAAAGGAATTCTGTGTTAATTCTTTGTAGGCCACGTTGGATGGGGCTTTAAGCATCAAGGTTTAGTGAAAGGCGTCGCTGCCCACGGCAAAGGGGTTGGAATTAGATTTGAAGCGAGATGATCTTTAAGTTCTCAACCCAAACTCAAACTTCATATGATTCATGAATATGAAGAAAAATTTTAAAATCTCTCCGTTTCTAGAAACAAAAAAAATCTGGGTATGGCTAAAAACAAAATCACCTTTGCCCTCAAATAATCAACATATGCTGCTTTTGCTAACACTGCATAAATCTTTGCCCAAGACAAGATTCATGCAGACCTTTGCCTGCAGATCCATTTGTGGGTTTCCCTTTGCCACATTGGATATTGAATATTTCCTTTGAGGGTTTGAGCTTTGTCAAAAGACGAGGTAGATAAGGGCCATGGTATAGGATGCAGACCAAAGAGTAAAAGATTCTGCCCTTTGGAGAGTCAACAGAGAATAACCTTTGTGTTGATTCTTCCATTTTTCTGCTGCTAATCCTCACTCTTCCTCATCATTTCCCTATTCCTCTTTCATTGAGCTGGACCAAAGTCCTGCAGACTTATATATTTAAATCATTAGATTTAAAGATACAGAGGTATCAGGTATAATTTATCACAGATGGAGATGTTCAAAGCATCTCAAACATTCCAGACTGACATGCTCCACTGGGTGTAGCCATGTCTGTATCAGCTATCTCTGACTTTAACAGTCAATGAAATGCAAATGAAAATGGAAAAATGAAAATGGAAATTGAACCCTTTCGCAGGGACATTGAAAAGCAAATTTAAAGACACAGTGCAGTGCAGAGGAGATGTTTCAAGGAGACATTAGCATTATTGCAAACATACCCCAGTGAGGGATGACCACCTGCAGACACAAAGTTCTGTGCTGGTTTGATGACCCTGCCCTTTGTGCTGTGGGTTATGGCTCAGTCACCCAAACAGTCACGATCTCCTGTGGCAGGAGCTGGGAAGCTGCTGCTCTCCGAGCATGAAGACATCATCCTGCCACCAGTGCACCACATTTGCCTCTTCAGATTCTCATTGCTCTCCTCACTTTCTCCTGTTACCTTTAAAAAACTGTCTTCCCACCTGCTTTGGGGCCATGGCGAAGGCAGGAGAGTGTGAAATCCCATTAATTCATGCACGCATGCACAGGCACACAGGCAGACACAGCTGTTGTTTCATAAATCAATAATAATACTCAGAAGAGATAGAACTGGTTTTGATGGATTGGGCCAGCACTGAATCACGGCTCTGACAACCCGTGGTTTTGTGTCAGGAGCCTCCTTCAGATTCCTCGGATGAAACAGTCTTGCTGGCAGTCCTTGTGATCCTGGAGTGATGCTTCAGAATGTAATAATAAGCAAAGTCCTTCTCTAAAGCAGCAGATTAGTCTCTCTTATTTCTACTATCAATTGTTCCCTCCCACTCCCAGGAAAATTGTTTTGTCATGTTTTTGGACAAGTCCATTCTAGAGACAAGGCTGTGTGATTTCCGTTTGTGCAATGAGAATCAGTTCTGAAAGACTGGGGGTTTTTTTTTCAAAAGTTAACTCTGTTTTCTCTTGGTTTTTCGTAAGTTTGTTTGGGTTTTTTAATTTAACATGAGGCATGTCAGTGTCCAGATTTTAAATGCAGGAGATACTGCTTTAAAGATCATGTTGTTGGTACTGTAATGTGTGCCTGGTAGTGCACGTTTACTCCTGCTGTTAGCCCCCCACAAATGCCCTGTGGTCTTACCTTCCTGACTGAATCTCTAATAATTCCACCTAATTCTGTGCATTAATCCTACAAGAGGCACAGAAAACAGAATCTGACAAAAAGGTCTTTGCTTGTAATAACAAAGAAACTGAAAAAAAAAAA
>VZRR01001008.1:50322-119656 GCA_013398015.1 Oreocharis arfaki
AAAAAAAAAAAAAAAAGAAAGAAGAATCAGGTCTTTAAACGTGGGCAAACATACTGTGAGGAAAATAAACTTTTAAGGCAAGAAGAACCAGCTTTGATACCTGTCTCAAATAAGGTGAAAAGCAAGTTGAAAACTTTGGAGGTGATTTAAGAGGCCGTGCAGAGCTCTGTCTCTGCCAGGAGCCACCAGCTGAGCGGGGTCGTGGTCTCAGCGGGAGCGGCTTCACCACAAGCTGCCCCTGAGCTCATCAGACGCCGGCCTGATAGGAGCCAGCTCGGTGTCAGGGACGTGTCAGCTGGAAAACCTGTGTCAGGGAGGCAGGAAGCAAAGGTTCTGCGTGCTCACAGGGATGGTGCCCTCCTTGCCAAGCCACACTGCATCCTGGGCACGCTCAGCAAGTTGCAGGTGTGGTAAAATGTTGCTGGCGATTTAGCGGAGTCAAGCCAGCTACTGGGTTCTCTAGGTTTGTGAAGTGGAAACTTTGGAATAACTGCACATATGCGGGTTTTTAACTGCTGGGGCAGGAAGGAAATGAGAAAACAGCTTCCTTTTCCGCATTCTCATCTCCATCTTTTCCATCTCTCACTTTACCTCGACTGTCAAGCACCATTCCACCCCCCCATGCCATACCTCCACCTCTCCTGTCCTCTTAGCAGCCTTCTCTCTCTCAGACATTTGCCTTTCTTTTTCTGTTTTCTTTTTGTTTAAATCTTAAAACCATGCATCTCATCTGCCTTCTTTGGTTTCCAGTCCTTTTTTGGTGCTGCTGTTGAAGGGTGTCTCTCCCGTTTCATCTTTTTTCTTCCCCTTTCTGCATCCAAATGTACTTTCCACATTCCCAGTACACAACATCAAGGCAGAGGAACACAGAGCCACTTATCAATTTTTATTTTTATCTTTTTCCATGCAGAACAGAAAAGGGAGAAGCCCAAGATCTATCTTTGCTACAGTCAAAATAACTCAATGGTGTGGGATGTCCACAAACAAATAAGCCATTAACTATCGATTTCTCCTAAGTGATATCCTCCTACTATTCTCCCTCCTTCACAATTGTTTTTATGTGGTCTCCCCCTCCTCCAGTGGGGTTTTGGGCTTTCTGGATTTTTACCTATCAAGTATCAAGTAATCAAGATATCTTGAACTGCAAATCCTTAAAAGAGCTCGCTGCTTGTTAACATTTTACTTCAGCGGTGGGTTTAAGAAGAATTAATGTTTCTTCACTAAGTAAACACATGGTTGATGTGAGGTGGCACAAAAGCATGAGGAAAATCAAACTGAACAAGGGAAACAACATTTTCCTGCAGGACAGGAAAATAAAAATAAGATAAGCAGAGACAAAAGTCATCTTTTCATTTTGTTTCGCTCCATAAATTTATGCCAGGGTAAAATATGTTGAATTCTCTATCTTGATTTTTGACTCACCCAAGCAATTGTTGAAACAAAGTACCTTGAATTGACTATTTTTCACTTATTTGTTTTCGAGTTCTTTCAACAGTAGTCTTGATTACATCTCTTTCTCCAAGTATTGCAGGTTTTTTTTGCCATAACAGAAAACCCTAGCAGATATAAGCAGCTAGTGCCACTGATCTTGCCCTGCTGTTCCAGGTTGCTCTGAGCCCCTGGGGATGAAATCAGGACACATTCAGGACTTCCAGATCACTGCCTCCAGCGTTTTCCGTACGCTCAACATGGACATGTTCGCTTGGGAGCCCCGGAAAGCCCGGCTGGACAAGCAAGGCAAGGTTAATGCCTGGACCTCTGGCCACAATGACCAGTCACAGTGGTTGCAGGTAAAGTTTCACGAGCACTTTCCCCTCGTGTTTGTCTTCTTTGTGTTTCAGGCACGGGGACGGTTCTCTGGTTCGGTTTTATATCCACGTTCTTCTGTTTCTGAGCGTAACCATCCCAGCTCTGCCACGTGTAAATGATGAAGCTCTGAAAGCCCAACATGTCTTCGTGTCTTTGTTATCACAGTGGCAGGAAACTCTACTCGGGCACGCCTCCACTAGCCTCAGTTTTCCTTCGTTAATGAGCAGAAATGGTAGTTGCAGATCTGTGTCACTGAATTCTCCGCATTTGTTGACAGGGATGAGTTTATTTTCCTCCCTTCCATCCTTCCAAGGCTCCCTGGAGAAGCATGTTTACCTTCAGCTCTGTGCACCTTAGCAAATCCCGCGCGTAGGAATTATCTTTGTCTAATTGAAGCTGCCCAAAATTACCTTCTGACAGGACTCTGGAGCCAGCAGGACTGATTCAGCACCTGAATTCATTACAAACCTGTGCACAGGGGTTGTTTTCAGCCCAGGAGTGATTTACACAAGTCACTAATGCAATAAATCAGCAGTGTGGAAGCCTGTTTGACCGGCCACTGACACATTTACATTTTTTGAACTGTTGAAAATAGCAGTGTTTTCAGTCAGCTGCCACTTTGCAGTGCAGCTCTCAGTGGGAAGCCTCAACAGCACTAGACGTGGCTACTAACCCCCTGCAATCTCTTCACATATAAATTATGACATATTAGCCTCTTTGCCTACAGTTGCTAAGCAAGTTGGGAATATGATTACTGCTTTTTTTTCTTTCTCTCCAGTTTTCACACTTTCCGTAAAAAAGAAGGAGAAATTGCCCTATCTATTTAACTTTGGAGTAGCTGAAGATCCTAGGATCTGCTGAATTTTTTTTGGAGCAGCTTGCTGGAACAGCAGTTAGCAACTTCTGGAGAGGATGAACATTTTAGTGCTGTGTTTTATGGTGGAGAAGCAGATGAAAATGTTTCTCCACAGGAAAGAGAGGTATTTGCATCATATTTTAGCCCCATCAGTGAAACCAAGGGTGTGCAGAGACTCCACAGAAACTTCCCGTTGTGTGTTCTTGCTCCTGTGGATGACAGTGGATTTTTAATTAACTACAGATAGCAAGGGGCTGCGGAGTTAATCCTTATACTCTCAAATTTTTCATTCTGTTGTGAGTCTTTCTACATTTGAATTTACCTGAACCTGCAAATGTAATCTGACCACTTGCACAATCCTTGAACTGCAAATCCTTGAACTGTGAGAAATAATTTTTATTTTGAAGTCAAAACAATACTGAAAATCTACCTTTTCCTGAAAATCATTATAAGTAATGATACTTCCTCAAAAAACGATCCTAACATTTCATGCTTGGGGGGAAAAAAAAAAAAAACCCACACCAAAACCAAAGCCCAAAAGGCTTTAAATCAACTTGTTTTTTCAGTGCTTAGGGTGGTCATTAGCTTCTGCTACAGGCTGGTTATTCTGAATTCAGGCCACGAGTTGAGATGGTCTCACATGCTTCAGGTAAAGGTAATGATTCTGTAACAGAGACCTGTCTACCATTTGAATTCATCTGTTCATTTCTGTTCTCTCTGCTGGTAGCTCTCTGTGGGGTTTTTTGTGGTTCTTCTTTTCCTTAAGATACAGAGTATTACATTGAAGCCCTATAACACACCGACTGAAAAATTTATCACCGTGCTGCTGCTTTCACAGAGTTTACTCACAACACATTTGTAAGGAAAAAGATGTGAAAGCAAATGTGTCTGGATGCCCTTACTCCCTCAGCCATCCCACAAAGAATTGGGCCCAGAGTGATTCCACGGAGCCCTGGAGTGGGCCTAAAGTCAGGCATTTAGCCCAGATTTCTGGATTTTGTCAGAACATCTAGTTTACCAATATCATATTCACCATGCTAAATTTCCATGCCTTTTGAATGCTCTCCACACGCCTTCCTTGCTTTGTGTTTCCTAATTTTCATGGGGAAACCTGCAAAACTGGTGAAAAGCCTGCTGCGTTTGCCTTTTAGGATTGTTGTTGGGGTATGTGGATGACTTGAACAGACCTGACCTGACCAAATGTTGTTTTGGGGTATCCTTGCCTAAACACCGCAGCTATCAACAGTTTAAAAGCTGGTGTGCTGACATCCACCTCAGAGCACCTGCTGTGATAATGTTTGCTGAGAGGTGATGTTTGCATCGTGCATCACACGTTACTTGCACTTTGGAATGAACCCCAGAGATAAATTCTTCTCTGTCAGGAGCTGGGATGGTTTTACTCGGTTTTCCTCTCAAAAAGGGGTAACCCTGAATCTTCTGTGCGTTCTAAAATGCAGCCATTTGCAATTAAGCTCTTTGTTCTAAAGTGTTTTGGATTGTTGCATCCATAATGGAGGAATATGAAGTATTTTGTGTCTCCAGGCATAGACTGTGCGTTTTCAGGTAGAAAAAGAATACTCACCTTAATCATGCTGCAGTTGTTGAAAACCTGCTGTGATTTAGGCTCTACCAGCTCCAGGTTCCAGGAATAACATTTATTTGCACCGAACACCACCATTAGTGATCAAGAAATTTTTGTGTTTTTTTTTACGTGGAGGGACAGTTAAATAAATGACATGACCAAACCTGGACTTTTTTAACTCAGTCATTACCTTGGGGCTGAATTCCCCACATGGCTCCTCAAAGATACTCTTGTCATTCCCTTAAAGAGGATGCTGCAAGTTTCTGGAGTGCTCATGCGCCTTCTGGACACAGCCCAGGATTGTTACTGCATTTGGTCACCCCATTTCTTCAGTTATTTGTCATTAAAGGATGTGATAGAGAACTTCCTGCCTTGTGCCCAAAATGAGGCTTTAAAGATTATTGAAAAGAGGTGCAGTTGATGCTTCACATGCTTGGAAAACGCTCTTGGGAATAGATTTTTGCCACTTCCTATCTCGTTTTCCTAGCTGAGGCTATCATTCAAAGGAATTAACATTTTCCTCAAAATCCATGCCCACTCTACTACTAATTTTCTGCTGTTATAAATTGTGAAATCGGGGCAGCAGCTTAAATTCTGTGGGTTTGGGGTTTTTTTGGTGTTTTTTGTTTTGTTTTGTTTTGTTTTGTTCTGTTTTTTTAGTTTATTGTTAGTTAAATTCTGGCATCTCATCTTCATTTGGTGTCTCCAAACACCTGGAGCTTCCTCCTCCCCACTCAACCACCCCCTTTGCATAAATTGTTCAGTGTGTTGTCCTGGTCCCAACTTTGTAACCACGCCAGGGTATTGTCAGTACTTTTTATCTTAAAACTGGTGGTGTGTTGGGTTTTTTGAAGGCAGCAGCAATGCCACATTACGATGTTTCTCCTGCTGGTTGTGGAGCCAGCTAAGCACTCTCAGAGAAAAAGCATTTGGTGATAAACAGATTGCTGGAAGATTGGCAGAGAGGCTGTTATACCAACATGTTTTAAAAATGTGATGATTGCCAGTGGTGTAATGGGTTTGGGTTGGGTGTTTTCCTGCCAAACTAATCTCCACTATTAGACAGTATTACTGAGATTTTTTATCAACACCATTAGAAAATGTTTGTCTCAGCGCTGCAATCAAATTATTCTCTCAGTTCAATGCATAACCATCCTTTTCACATCAAAATCCCTCTTGTTTGAAAACAAAGGCAAAATTGCATCCCACATAATCATCCTCTTTCTGTTACACGTATACAAAACCCATCTCTGTCATGCCATCGTAAGATCTACTTATATCCATTTTCTAGCCTTTATTTACAGTGTTTAGGCTTCCAAGTGATCAGATGAAAGAGTTGTTGTTTAAAAGCTAAGCCAAACCCAGCTTCTGCTCCTTTTTTAGAGAGTAGTTTGCAGAAATGGAAATGTGCCTTTACTCTGCCAGCCACAGGGAAATATGGACAATTACTTTAAATTATAAGAGGAATTTTTGAACGAGGAAAGTTACATGAGGTGATTCCTTCCCTTTTTCTGATATGGGAAGAGAACATTATTTTTCATCTCATGTTGGTTGGCTGAGCTTGTTTCAATGCTGGCATTCATCTGTCACTTAAAAATAAGGAATTTTTTTTACTCTCTCACATGGTATTTCCTTCTTGTCTTGTCTGTTATTGCACCTGACTCTCCCCTTTTTTTGATGCATTAATCTGTTTATCAGCAATGAAGTCTGCAGAATCTTTCTAGATAGGAAATCGCTCTACCTTAGTGATTCAGCAGCTCATCCAGAGATCTGTTCAACAACTCATAAGGAGAAAATTGTGCGGATTGTTTAATTGCCTTTTGATAATTTGTGTCATTAGTAAAGCATATATTAATACCAGTACTGATTAAAGTAGCCAAATAAGAGGTTTATGTCTGGCCTCCTTTAATTGTTTTAACACCCACACTGTGGGGGGAAAAAAAAAACAAACCAGGAAATGCTTAACAGCATCTTAATTAAATAAGGGTTTGAAAGACACAAAATTGGAATAGGATGAAATGTTCATTTAAGGCCAGTGTGGTAATTAACATAATGAGGAAATTGCATGGCTCCTGGAAGGGTTGGATTGCTAAGCCGTGCATCATCTTGGAAAGACAGGGTGTTGCGAGCTGAAATACATCACATTATAAACAGAGGACACCTGCATTTCTCTGCAGCTCCAGTGAACCACAGCCATCGCCACCAGGCCACGAAAGGATTCAGTGTTCTTTACAGGAATGGCAACAAAAGTGATGTCTGGTTCTTCAGATGCAAAGCTGGTGCTGGCTTTTTTTGCTAGAATTTCTCGCAATCCTAAAATTCTCAGGTTTCAGGCAGTTTTGCAGGGATCAGCCTCTTTTTTTGTGCTTTTTATTGAGATACAAAAACATAACTTACAGTCAGTATCGACCATTTTATCTTTTCAATGCAAAACCATCTCTTTCTTTTCTGGCAGCTGTCTCTTCCACTTGAAGGACTTAATTTGGACGCTGAGCTTTGGCACCTCCTAGTTCTTGTGCCTCCCTCGATGAGCAGCCTCACAGTGTGATATTCTGTTCTCACAGCCTGGTAGCTCACAAGGATGCAGCAGCATCTCAAGGCAGGTTTGGGAATAAATTATTAACACAGATCTTTCCCACACTTTGCCAGACACTTGCTGTAGATAAATTTTCCTGCAAAAAAGCGGCCAGTGGTAGGATGAGGTAGTAATGGACAAAGAGCTCTGGGTGATTTAGTCAAAGGCAAAAGCAGATAAAGACTGATGCCCACTTCTAAATTGCACACTGTTGAATTTACTGGCTTGGTGTTGCCTAGGCTGGAATGTTAAACAGGCCACTTCATTCGCTTATTGAATTGCCCGTAAACCAATGACTTAGTTTTGCAACTAGATGGTCACTATTTGCTTTTTGGGGCAGTGTGCAGCTCAAGATGACAAGATGAACAAAAACCTTTTCTCTCTCTCTCTCTTTTTTTTTTCTTTTTTAATTCTGATTTTGTTTCATCTCTGTATGTTGCCAATCTGTTTTTAGCAGTGCTAATAAACACATACCTTATAGAATTGGTATTGAGAGCTGCGCCTTGATTTCCTACTCAGAGCTACCTTCCAGCAGTATTTGATGTCCATTCCAGGGGTCACACTCTAACTCAGTTTTATCCCTAAATCATTTCAAATTAAATGCATTATTCACATTAATAATGTTACTAAATTGCGCGTTTCAGCATTGCCCTTCCTAAATTGCTTTTGACTTTGCAAAGCTTTCTTCTGCAATTCATTTTATGGAAATGTTTATAGTAGTAATTGAATTTAAGCCTAGAAATTAAATAAGGCAGCATAAAATCTTGGTTTATTTTGCGTTTTAGATGCTTCATTTAGGCCGCATTCTATCATTTAGGTAGCAAAGTCTGAAGCCTCTGTAGAATCGTTGATTTTGCTCTGGCAAAATACAGGGACATTGTTAGAAGGACAGACAGAGTACAGGAGGTCTTCGTTGCGGGTTGACCAGAAAGTAGGAATCAGAGAGACACAGCATGATTATATCCTGTGATAAAAATTTATTGTGATGTCACCTTCATAGAATCATCACGGTTGGAAGAGACTTTAAAGATCAACAAGACCAACCGTCAGTCCACCGCAACCCCTAAACCATTAAGCCATGAACAGGAACAAAGACCCTGTCTTGAGCTGTAAATTAGCTATGGATAAGACTTTACAGGAGCAAAATGTTGCGTTTCACAAAGTCCCACTCTGTTTCCTGAATTATATTCTCCTCTCTCTCAGTTAAGCATTCAGTAAAAACTAAGGGGTTAAATCCGAGCCTCCAGAGCCTGTCTTTGGCGCACAACAAGTTCATCATCACTAGCAAAAATTACTTGGGAAGATTCCCTAAAAAGTGGAATCCTGTGTAGCTCTAAAGCACTGCAAGAGAGCACTGCCAGCTCCCTTACAGGCCCGCAGCTTCTCTGTGAGTATCGCTCCCCTGCAGATGAAAGTTAAATTGAGTAATGACCCATTTCCTATTACAATAACAGGTTTTGATCTCGCTTCAGAAAATCTGGGAGTGTAAGCAAAAACCGCCTGGTTGCTGTGAATTTTGATGCGCGGAGGATCTGAGTCCGAAGCCGTTTTTTGTTGCT
The DNA here is from genome assembly GCA_013398015.1 of Oreocharis arfaki. Classification (NCBI taxonomy): domain Eukaryota; kingdom Metazoa; phylum Chordata; class Aves; order Passeriformes; family Paramythiidae; genus Oreocharis; species Oreocharis arfaki. Next base: position 58,704 of record VZRR01001008.1, read on the forward strand.
GCGTGTTTACAGTGGAAATGTTGGTGTCACTCGGGTAGCAGCACCTTCTGGAAACGCAGTACATGAAATTTTAATGGAGAGTTGTTAGCATTTCATTGTTTTAAATTCCTGCCTGCTTTACCAAGCTATCATTTCCGCTGGCTCGGAGTGGTGTTCTGCCTCTGTTTGTGAAACAGAGCCATATTTTCCTTGCCCTCTCTTATAAAAAAAGAAAAAAAGAAAATAGCTACACAATTGTCTAGGTAGGAGCACAGAGAGAAAGGGTGCAAATGTGTTTCTTATCCTTGCCCTCTTCTTCCACGGCAGTGTTTCGAAGTAGCATCCACTTTTTCCCTAATAAAAGTGTTTGTTGTTTTCGTAGCTACCCCTCAATTAGGTTTTGACTCAAGCAGAGCTGGTCACAGTTGTTGCCCTACAATATTTTGAGCCTTGACAAGAAAAAAGGATGACAAAGAAAACACAGATGATGGAGAGAGGCGAAGCGACCTTGTCAAGGTCAGCTATCTTTGAGTAGCAAAGCATACCTGATGTAAACACAGATGAGGCAAAAGCCAGGGCACGATGAGAGTGAAAGAATGGATTGGAGCTGAGAATAGTCCAGTTTTCCAAGAACTTGGTGCTTTATTGACTGGGATGTGTTATTTTTGTTAGCCCTGCACGTATTTTCCCAAATATTACTTCTTGACTAAGCAAGATGCTTACTATTTTCTTCATGTATCTGTCGGGATCTCATGGGTAAAATATACAAGGGTCAAGAAAAGCTATTCTTCTCTGAATAAGACTCAATTTTGCATTCTTTTTATGCCACTTTGAAAACACAGTGAAGCTTTATTGTGAGATTCTAGTTGACTTCAGAACATTTTTGTTCAAAATCTGCTATTCATTTTTTGTATTCCATTTCCTGCATAAAGAACACAAAAACAGATTGATTCCTATCTTGTCAGATGAGGAACAGAGACTGTATCTCTTTAGCCAAGTAAATAATGAAATTGAGACACAAACATAAAGAAGGAGTGGTGAAAAAGGAACTTCAAATTAATCTAAATTTGATGGCAGCAAACTGTCTTGCATCTTTCTTCAGAGGAGAGAGAAATGTGCTTGAAACCGGGCTGGCATTTACCTAGCAGTAAGCAGAAAATGAAATAGTCACATCTCAGCATGTTAAAGCATCACAGAAAGAAGATCCGAGCATTTCTCTGGCAGTTTCTGAATCTTCACCTACTCATCGGTTTCCTCATGTATTTTTCCCTGATAACACCCTACTCAAGAGTCAAGTGTTGATCTCAGCAGAATATTTGGCCTTTTTTTTTTTTTTTTATTTATTTTGATTTAATAAAGCTAAGCCAGGTGTGTCTCTACAGCAATGTGCAGTGCAAGACCCTCTTTGCAACTCCGCTTAATAACATCCATCCTGCTCGCTCCTCAAGTGAAGCACCAGCAGTTTCCCTGTCAGAAAACACGACATGAAAGGAAAATCTCAGCACAGAAGAGACTTTAAAAGGGAAATCACCGTAGACATGGAAATACTGCAGCTAAACATTTCCCCAATTATCTGGGTCTTGTTCAATAGCACCTTGAGACTTGTAATATAAAGTATCAAAACAGGCTTTCATCAGAATTTTTGCCCTGGTTTTTTTTTTTGGCTTGTGTCTCTGTACATCTACTCACTCACTCAACAGGCACAAAGATATAAATACAGCCCTTTTTTTTTTTTTTTTTTTTCAGAATGGAGATACGGTTTTTAATGTTATAATTCATTTATGACACCAGGACAGAGCTGAGAAGACACCTGAACTGATGATGCTTATACTTACATTTGATAGTTTTCTCTAAAATAAGCCAGAAAATAGGTTATTTTAAAGCAGTACAAGCTTTGTAAGGTAGTCCTTGGGATTACAAGAACTTCTTGCTTAATTACGTACTATACATAACCAAGCCTTAATTGCTTTTGTTGCTGGAGTGATCTCCTTGGAAGCTTCATGTTTAATTAACCACAAGATATATTAATCCTATTTCAAGCCATCCTTTCTTTGTTGTATAATTAAGCAGAAAAGTATTTTCACAATTAGAAATTAATTCTATATATAGCTTGTGAAAGCACCTCCTTGAAGAAGACACAGATCTGGTCTTTCCAATGACAAAAGTAAAAATATTTAGATGCATCTTAATTGGTCATCTTTGTTAGGAAGTAAAGAGAGTTACAACACACCAATACTGTTTTCAGCTAAGAATTATTAAGAAGAAAACTGTCAGAATATCACTTAAAGACCTCACTGCAGATGGTTAATGACCTCCCTTTGGCAGCATCAGAAATTCAAAAGGCTTGATGTGGTATTTATAAATATTGGAACAGACCCACCCTGCATGTTCCTTTTTCTGAATTTGTTTTTCTTGACTTTGAGATGTTCTTCGGTTTGTCTTATTTGTACTTTGGCTGCACTACCTCAAGCACTTGTAACACAAGATAGAAAAGCATTGTGGGTTCAGTTTTGTGCTTTCCTACAGAATCCTGACCACCCTCAAATTTTAGAAGCCTCCATGGCAAGTTGGAGGAGAAGCTAAGAATTGTCTTTTCTTTGTTGTTGTTGTTGAGAGAGGTAGCAGACAGCTTTAGTTGTAGCAGTTTAATGCAACGAAGGAGTAAAATGAAGAGATTTTTAGGGGGTGTTTTTTTGACTCACTTTTTGCCTTTCATGGTGATGCTGAGAATAGAAACCTCACCGATCAGCTGGATGTGCAAAGCACATCCCCCCTCCATAAGGGCCCCAGTTGAAGCCTGGGTCCACCAGCTTGGGCTGAGCCCCAGCGTGGGCAGCAGGGCAGGGGGGATTCTGCCCCTCTGCCCCTCAGTGAGACCCCACCTGCAGAGCTGCCCCAGCCCTGCCCCAGCACAGGCAGCACCTGGAGCTGCTGCAGCCAGGCCAGAGGAGGCACCAGGATGGGCAGAGGGATGGAGCAGCTCTGCTGGCAGGAAAGGCTGCCAGAGCTGCCATTGTCCAGCCTGGAGAGGAGAAGCTTTGGGGGGACCTCAGTGTGGCCTTGCAGGGCCTGAAGGAGCTGCAGGAAAGATGGAGAGAGACAATTGCCGAGGGCTGGAGGGACAGGAGCCAGGGAATGGCTTCCCAGGGCCAGAGGGCAGGGCTGGATGGGATCTTGGGAAGGAATTGTTCCCTGGGAGGGTGGGCAGGCCCTGGCACAGGGTGCCCAGAGCAGCTGTGGCTGCCCCTGGATCCCTGGCAGTGCCCAAGGCCAGGCTGGACATTGGGGCTGGGAGCAGCCTGGGACAGTGGGAGGTGTCCCTGCCATGGCAGGGGGTGGGACTGGTGGAACTAGAGGATCTTTAAGACGCCTTCCAGCCCAAACCATTCCATGATTCAATGAAGAAAACTGTGTTGTTTTCTCTCGCTGAGTTTCTCCATCCACCCCAACAGGATCTCTGAAAACACAACAATTTCTTCTGGGTGTGAGTTGCATCCTCATGCTTGCACAGTGAGTGGGGTGAACCTCAGCCACAGGTGAGGGATTCTGCACTTTAGCAGGCATTCACGTGTTGGGTTACACATCAGGAAAAGCGAGCCAGGCCCAAAGGAGCTGATGGGAGCCTGGCTGGCAGGACAGAGTTGTGTGGTGACTGAAAAACAATTGACAGATTCATTCTACTCCTTAGACAAGCCTGGCTCTGCCTTCCGTGCAGATCTGCCTCCACTGGGAGGACCACTTGACTCAAAACAAAACTCAGAGCTGCCGTAAAACACCTTTAATTATTACTTTTTAAACATTTTTCACAGCATCTGCCACCAAACCTTTTATTCCTTCATTCCAAATGTACACACACACATTAATTGGAGGACCACAGTAGGATTTGCTTTGCTTTCCACAACACATCAGAAGGGTTGTTTGTTTTTTTTTATTTGACAGGAGCTTAGAAGTCTTGTTTTCCAAGGTTCACAGCGATAATTCCTAGTCCTAGAAAGTCTTTTGATATTAAAAATTAAACCTCTGTTTTATGAGAATTTAAGAGCTATTTAGGGCTTATTATTAGTAGAGAGTCTTAACATTGTTCCCATTATTTTCTTTATTCCAGTAATTACCATATGTAATTTTGTGTTGCTGAGGGAATATGACCCTGTAAATACGAGCAACGTGATTTGCGCTTTTTTTTGTAATTCTAATGTAATTTTCCATTTAAAATATACATCATAGACAAAATGCAAGAGAACGAAGGAAGGCTCTTCTGAGAATTTTTTTTATGTCTCAGTCACTTTTTATCTCTGCAGATGCACCTTTTCTCCACTGTAATTTTTTTTTCAATTTTCTGATCACGTTGCACTCCTGCTGGGAAAAAAAGTAATAAAAAGTTATCTGGTTTTAGTTCTAATGAAACAATAATGACACCTTCTATTAGAGCAAGAGAGGATGGGTAGTGAAGGGCCTCAGCGCTGTAATTTCCCGACCCTCTGAAAAGTTAAATTTCAAGTGGAATAATGGCATTCTGGGGTAAATGGAGCAATTGTAAATAAGTGCTGTCATGTTCAGTAGCATCTAGCACTGTGATTTAAAAAAAAAGAAAAAAAATCTGTCATCTATTATGGTATCTCACTCAGAAGGAGGAAATTGTGGCTAATCAATTTGCATTGCAATCCTCCCACACTGCACGAGCCTTTCTCTTTCATTTTGGCTGAAATGAGAGCTGAATCCTGGGAATTAGGTTTTATTTCTTGCGTGTAAAAGACATAAGCAAGTTAAACTTTAATGCAGAAGAAAATAAATGAAAACATTAAAATTAATTATTCAAATTTAATCTGCTCCCCAGTTTTCCAGAGACCTGTAAATCTCATTTTAGCATGGCACTTTATGTGGTCTTTAAAGCTGAAATAGAGACTCTACGAGGAGCTTTCTGGGCAATTTGATCATCTGTCACTTTGCGTTGCGTCGTTGCATTATTTCACAGATTAAAGGGGAGAGCACAAGAAGAAACTCAGTGCCATGGTTCTGAAAAGGCACTTCTGTTAAAACACAGATCTCCTCACTGAACTGCACGTGATTTTTATTGACATGTAGCAGGGATTAAAACAAAAACTCAGGCGGTTCCGTTCCTCATATCAATTAGTTTGTCACACCAGCTTTAGGAACACATTGTTCCAGGAGCTGTTTAGGAGGACTTTTACAGCTTAAGAACTGCCATTAACTGACATATTATACAAAATGTTGGGGTTTTTTGGTTTTTGGTTTTTTTTTACAGAAAGGTCAATATCCAAGATAAACAATGCCCACTTGAAGCAGAGGTAAAAGTAGCCAGACAATGTGTGTTCAGATTTGGGATTTTTGTTCAATTTGAGCCAAATCAGAATTCTAAGTTCTCTGTAGGTACCATAACAAGAAAAAAAGTCAGAGGAGAGTACAGAAAAAGCAAGTTTGGTATGCAGAATGAAGCATTTTTCACAATATGACAATTAAATGGTGTCACAGGAGAATAGCATGGGGCAGGTTTATACAAATGAAAGAAATATATTCCCACAAAGAGCTCTTTATAGAAGTGACAGCCCATACCAGCAGCCATCTATAGACTCTATGAACTTAGAATTTAGGGGTTTTATGCTTTCTGCACGTCCTTGTCTTTGTACTCCCATTAGGGAATAATAAGACACCGCCTGGATGTGCAACAGGAACCAGAGGATGCCAACAGCCAGGTTTTAGGGGGTGGTTTTACACAGAGCAGGACACACCAGAGAAACTCTGACAAATGATTTTGTGGCTGCAAGAAGGAGGTTTGTGTCCAGGGGCAGACAGGACATGATCTCATCCAGTACTTACAGGAGGAAACCCGTTGGAAGTTACTAAATGGACAGAGCACGTGAGGCTCGAGGAATTCCCTTAGCTGAAAATGAATGAAAAATGCCTCTGTATGTGCATGTGTGTGTATGTATATATATATACAGAGAGAGAGAGATTTTGCCTTTTGGATGTGGTTTTTTTTTCTTGGTTTGTTTGTTTTATTTTACTTTTTATTTTGAGGGCCTTGGGTTTTTTTGTTCTTTTTTATTAAGATTTCTGTGTGCATGTATAGCCCGACAATCCAAACAGTTTCTCCTGCTGAGCTTGTATGACTGCATTTACTCAGCAATAACGCCAAAAGACTAATTTATGGGTGCTGCTCTAGCTTTATAGGGCTTTCAGGTTTGTTTCTGCAGAATCGTGTCCTGTTGCTCTGGTTTACAGTGGGAGGTTTCCTGTAAGAAGGTAACTTTGGTACAATTCTTTGCTGGGCACGGTTATGTCTGCACTTTTTCTGAACCTCTTTAGGCAAATCTAAGCAAGCCACTAGCACTCCATCTCCCTAATCTCACTTAAAGGGGAGCAAAGAGAAATCACCTGAGATGCCTCTCTGGGAGACAAAAAATAAACACCCAGTTCCCTCTGAGTCCTTCAGACTCTGCTGAGCTAGCATGGTTACCTTTGGTTAGGCACCTACCTTTTACCAGAAAAAAGGTCTACCCAAATTTGCCATGCAGTATTTTTAGTTGAAGTATTTTTAATGTAATTATCCAACCATTTTTGGGGTTTTTTCAATATTATTGGACTAATAATCCGAAATATATCCCTCTGCAACAAATGTCGTTGCTACAAATGGCCTTGTGCCAGCATCCCCTGAAGTTCACACGTGCCTTTTCCAGTCAGCCCCCAGGAAATGGAGAAAATGCTGGGGGCTGGCAGTGAGGACAACCTGATTGTCTGGATAGATAATGTGAAGCGCTTGGGATTTGCTTTTAGCAGGCCTGCTGGTTTCATCCCTGTCACTGAGCTGAAAAGTTCCCTCAAGCACTGGCAGGTGGACAAGGAGGGTGATGAGTCCCTGGTGTCTGCCAAGGAGCCTCCTCATATCTGGCAAATCCTCCGTGTGCATGTATCCCTCATTTGATTCCTGGTTTTTTTCATCCCAAGCACTCTGCAGTATTTCCCATTTTATGGCTGGCACACCTTCGCCACGGAACGAATCACCTGCACGGCAGTTAAGCAGGTAGCCAGGAGAGCGACACATTCCGTGTTATTACCTAGCAATAATTGTTCCATTATCAGTGTTTCTAACCCCTTAAATTGCCATTATGTGTGCTGGTGTCGAGTGGTCCTCACAACATTCTTCTCTGCTATGCAGTAAAACTGCACAGGGGAGTTTGCGCGTCGTGAAGGAGTTGAAAATTACTGCCGCAAATGGACAGAAAATAGTTTATCACAGAAGAATTTTGGGGAGTTACTAAGAGTCAATCAAGTTTTAAAAGTACTGGCAGCTGCTTTGATTTGCACAAATGGCAATACTTTTCAGCCTGGTTTAAAGACATAATTGGAGAATAGGCAAGATGCTGATAGCAAGGTGTGTGCAAAAAGCTTAATTTGCTGTAACATCCAAACATGGGTTTGGCACATTGATGAGTAAGTAGCCAAGGCATAGACCATAATTGGCTCTGTCCACTATAAGTGCTAGCAGGGTGGAAAAACAGGGATTTAAAATCTGGGTGCAACAAGAGCCTCAGTTTTTGCTGTGAGAACTCGCAGGAGCCTCTTGCTTGTGCAGAGGGTGAAAGATTTTGCACCCTGATGGAGGTGAAAATGCTTTGTGTTAGCTCTAGCTTTCAGTAACAGAAATGAGTGATTTAGGCTGAGAAGTGGTAAGGAAACTCCGGATTTTTGGCACTGCTGCAGTTGCTATGAGGGAACATTACAGGGAGCACGAGGGGAAATTGACATGGAAATGAGAATTGTCCACCCAGCAAAGAACAAGCAGGTGGATATCTGTTGCCTGTTCTCATATTCCCCTGAAGGAGAAGGAATGTTGCCTGCAAGATACATTTTTCTAGGTCTGTTTTTTATCTCCCTGTGGTAGTTTGATTTGTGCAGCAGATCAATGGATATTGCACAGGTGGTGGAAGTTAATGCTTGAAGACCTGTTAAGATACCCTACTTTAGAACTCCACCTTTTTGTCATTTTTATTTTATGCTAATTATTGTACAGGTCTCCAAATAAGTACATGCCTGTGCAAATATACTTTTTTTTTACTGATTTCAGGGAATCCCAGGCTTGTTTGGGTTGGAAGGGACCTTAAAGCCCACCCAGTGCCACCCCTGCCATGGCAGGGACACCTTCTACTATCCCAGTTTGCTCCAAGCCCCAGTGTCCAGCCTGGCCTTGGACACTGCCAAGGATCCAGGGGCAGCCACAGCTTCTCTGGGCAAACCAAATAATTTCCATTATAAATTACATATGTACATAGATAAACAACTCAAAAGTGTTTCAACAAATGCCGAAATACTTGTAAAAATACGTAACCATTCATGGCGACACCGCCAGTGCGTTTGCATTTTGTTTTTACTGAGTTTTATGCACCCTTAACACAAACTATGCTGCAGGACCTAACGAGCTGTTCTCAATTAGCTCCATCACTAGGGGTGAAGTGGTGGCTGTTGTTTTCTGCAGAACTCGTCTGAAGCCTCACCTCACACCATGTTCAGACCCGTTGACCTGAAGCAGCACGTTAGGTCGGATGTTACCTTGCAGCCGTGCACTGGTCATGCTGCCAGAATAAAAATTAAACCAGAGTTACCCAGTGGTGGTAATGTTGTCACTGATGGGTGTCTGCATTTCTTTCCGAATTCGTGGGGAGATTTTGCTCGATAGCTGCAATCCACACCTTTGCACTGCTGTCTGCCGTGCTAAAACTGTGGGATTTAGCGAGCTGGTGAGGGTATCCTGAGGTGCGTATTGATTTTATTATATAAGTGTGTCACTTCCAAGGCAAAAAAGGGCAGAATCTTTTAAACATTTTTCCAGTTAAAAGTAACACAGTTGCCAGACTAGTGTTGACTTAAAAGTTAAGTCAGCCACACCACAGAAATAGCCAATACAGCCTACATACCTTGAAAAATAATTCATATTAAGATAACTGTGCTGTCTTGAAATGGCAGCAGCCTGAATTGCGTTTTCGCCGTCCTGATTTAATTTTCCTGTGGATGTTTCATCCCCTCAAAACAAAGGTTTGCATTTACACACCTTTACCATCTGTCCTGTTGCCTCCCATGGTTTCGTCCACCTCAGTGGAGCCACATTTGGAGGTGCAGGCTTTCGTCAAAACTCTGAGTATTCTGCAGACACGTGCATTTAGCATTTATACATCAAAAGAGGAAGAAATTATGAGGCTAGAGAAGCTTTCTTCTCCAACACAGGTTAATATCAGGGAGAACAATTGCAGCACACAGTAACCGATCTCTCTTTGCATTTGTTACTTCCGTGATCAAATGCAGTTGTGTGTATTTAATCTCTGGCTGTGTCAACACACTTCTGACCTGTATTTGAATTCAGGTGGGTGCTTGAAATAACCAGCCCTCTGTGGGATGGTTTATGGCGGTGAGCATGCTATGAGTCACATTTGAAGCATTGAGTCGAAAATAATGAATAGCACATTTTAAGTACTTTCCTTTAGGAAGTATTCAGCTGGTTTTACTCCTCAGTGGAGTAAAAAAAAATTTAAAATCACAGAGTTTAATTTTTAAGATAACTACAGATTTAGGATTGAAATTATATAGTAATAACATAATATAATATGATATTATGATATAATTAATTTAAATAACATAATTTAAGATTTCAATATGGATGAAGAGGGACAGGTGACTGCATGGCTACCTTTCAGTAGTAAAGCCATTTTGGAAACAAATTAGGAAACAAACAGACAGTCTGATGAGAATACTCCCGACTGAGCAGCTGTGGGAAGTTTAACCTTTATATTTTTTGCCTGTCACTGGTGGTGTAGCTGCTGCAGCAGCTCCCAGCGCTGTTCCAGGCAGTGGAACAAGAGACAAGCAAGGCTAATCTGTGTGCTCGGGGGAGCTGGGAGAGTAAGACACAGCATATTCCCCTCTGGAGCCCATGAAAGCTGCACTAATTTAGGATCACAGCTGCAAAAGGCAGAAGAAAGGTTCGTGTCTCATGGTTCCTCGCATCAGCTTGTGGGAAAGAGTCAGCCTGAAGCATGGGTGATACATCCCAATAATCCTGCAGTTTTTTAGTGCTGCTATTTCTGGTTTGCTGCGAGTGAAATTGCAATTTCTTGGGGTGGTCTGGCAACGCATGAGCTGTGTACGTAGCTATGAATTGGGTGCATGCATGCAGAGTTACCCTTGGAACAACAGGATACAATAATTCAGGACAGATAAAATTATCAGCATTTAGGAAGGAAAAAACCATAAGTCATGTTGCTTCATATTGATCTGATATTCTGTTTAGAAAAGGCTTGGCTCCCTGAAGGAGTTTGTGAAGATAAATATATATATATATTGCAGAGCTCTGCATTAAGTAGTACATAAAAAATACTGGCAAGTCCCATCCCATTTATTTTAATTCAGCGCTTTCTCCTCAGAAAGGTTAGTCCCATATTTCTCCAGGACCATAACATTTCATCTGCTGTGCAGAAATGAGCCTGACTTCTCTGATATGCAGCCCGAGGAGCCACAAACAAATAGAACAACAGTGCTCCACAGGTGCAGAACCCCTCCTGCTGTCGCAGTGGCAAATTTCAGACACACAGGACGTGACTTTAGTGTGGCAAGGAGCTTGTCAACAGACAGGTTAAAGGCATTTTCAGTGCCCAGTAAAACTTTATTTGTCTTATTTTGACCCAAAATTCTTCTGCTGATTTTCAGAAAAGCCAGCATACTGGTTAGCAAGGGTGAGTGCGTGCAAACTGGTGCAGGAAGCAATGATAAAAGGAGGCTATTCCCACAATATTCCGAAAAATATTTGAGGGAGCACTGGTGTGTGTAATAAATAACATATCACCTGCATGCATCAGTGAGAACGTAGCTGAGACAAGGTTTGCAGGGAAGATGGATACCCCTTATGTGGCCAGCTTGCTACCATTAGCAGGAAGAGCATGTCCCTAATTTCCCCCATTTTCAGGGAATACCGAAGCATTCCTGGTTGCCAGTGGGGTAGTGCAGGACTGAGTGCATCCTGCTGCTCACAGATTTGCTTTGAAGGGCCTTCAGATGTGGTTCAGAGATGAAAATAACTGAAAAAATGGGAAAACTGAGGCGCACTGGCAGGTGATGGTTGTTTTCTGATAATATTGAACTGTATAAACCAGAAAACGGTTTGGACCTGTGAGGTGTCACCTGTCTGCTCCCTGGGGTAAAATCTGTCCTCATGGATGTTCTCCAGAAGGTGCTTTCCACAGTGAAGCTCCAAGGCTCAGTTATTGATCCCAGTGTTGGAAAATACTGGAACATGAAAAGGGCTTGTGCCTCCTGTGTAATTTCATGTTTTATTTAGGCTGAGAACCCCCGGATATTTTAGACCTTCTAAATGAAAATTCGTTGTTTTCTGATAGTGCATGGCTCTGGCATCCGGACTCTACAGAACAAAACATCAACTTCAGACTAAATAAAAACAATGTAAATAAAAGGTTTTAATATTTAACACAGTTTTGGCAAAAACGTTTAGGGACTTAATATCATCCAGTATGTCCTTGGCACCAAAAGGAAAGTTCTCAGGCTGTGGGTGTGAGCTCTTTGTTATAAATGCCTCAGATACAGCAGCCGCAACATCCCCCACAATTTTATTTCCCTTTTTTCATTGTGTCACCTGTGTTGCGTCTCCTCCTGGTCTTTGATTTCCTCTCCTTCAAGAAACTCACTTTTCCTGCTTGCATTCAGCAGTGTTTTTCTTTTCTAAATTTGCTTCTACTTCCACCTAATTGCAGTTGAATTTATTGAAAATACATTTATACCTCTCTACCAAGAGAGATATGTATAAAAATCCCTATATATTTCTTCCTGGCATGGGGGAGCACAGTGCTGTGGTAAGGGCTGGTCTCAGTGTACAAAAAGTTTAGAATTTTGATGGAAAATTAAATTAAGGAGCATTTTGGGGGAGAATGCACATGTAACCTCGAGAGCGACTTCACAGACCAGGAAAACCATTAAGCAAAAATCACCTAAGTTTTAAATATGTGTGTCTGAAGATGTGTAAGTTTATGTACCTGTGTGTGATTGTGTACATCTACAGGTGATATAGAAATAGGTAATATGGATATAGATGATAGAGATAGAGATTATGTGGAGATAGAGATAGAAAAATAGAGATAGAGATGATGATAGAGGTAGAGATAAAAATAGAGATGATGATAAAGGTAGAGACAGAGGTAGAGGTAGAGATAAGAGACAGAGCTAGAGATAGCAATAGAGATGGAGATATAGAGAGACNGTACAAAAAGTTTAGAATTTTGATGGAAAATTAAATTAAGGAGCATTTTGGGGGAGAATGCACATGTAACCTCGAGAGCGACTTCACAGACCAGGAAAACCATTAAGCAAAAATCACCTAAGTTTTAAATATGTGTGTCTGAAGATGTGTAAGTTTATGTACCTGTGTGTGATTGTGTACATCTACAGGTGATATAGAAATAGGTAATATGGATATAGATGATAGAGATAGAGATTATGTGGAGATAGAGATAGAAAAATAGAGATAGAGATGATGATAGAGGTAGAGATAAAAATAGAGATGATGATAAAGGTAGAGACGGCGGTAGAGGTAGAGATAAGAGACAGAGCTAGAGATAGCAATAGAGATGGAGATATAGAGAGACATAGAGATAGAGATAGAGATAGAGATAGAGATAGAGATAGAGATAGAGATAGAGATAGAGATAGAGATAGAGATAGAGATAGAGATCGAGATAAAAATAGAGATAAAAATAGAGATAAAAATAGAGATAAAAATAGAGATCGAGAGAGACAGAGATAAAAATTGAGATAGAGATGATGATAAAGGTAGAGACGGCGATAGAGGTACAAGTCCAGATACAGGTACAGGCAGAATTAGAGATAGATATAGAGACAGAGATAGATGATACAGAATAAAAATAAGCATGGGCATTTCTATAATAAAATAACGTTTTCTTGACCACAAAGGACTTCCAGAACGCGAAGGAAAACCCTCCAAATGTACTGAAAGAGCTGTCTTATTCAAATCTGAGGTTTTCTTCCAAAACTTTGTGCAAGAATTTCCATCTGAGTTTTCAGTCCACCCTGCACGAGTCATTTGCGGAGCACCAGGGGTGAATTGTGTTCCCTGGTACCACATCTGATGTTTCACCCTGCTCTGCTGAGCTGCAGCCAGTTAAAGGGTCTCCACAGGGCGCTCCTTCCACCTGCTGCCAAGAGCTGGTGCCATCTTACAGTGTTCTGAAATAAAAGTTCTTTCAAGAATCCTGCGGGTGTTAAGACTCCAGTTGGCTCCCGGGCAGTCGAAACGCCCTTGGGCACTGCCAGGGATCCAGGGGCAGCCACAGCTGCTCTGGGCACCCTGTGCCAGGGCCTGCCCACCCTCCCAGGGAACAATTCCTTCCCAAGATCCCATCCAGCCCTGCCCTCTGGCACTGGGAAGCCATTCCCCCCTGTCCTGGCATTACCAATCCTTGCAAAAAGTGTCTTTCCTGCCCCCCAACTGTCCCTTTCAAAACAGAAGTTCAAAATGTGCAGCCATCATAGGATCATCATCTCAACCTCTAAAATAAATTGCTGTATTTAAGAAATAATATCAGCATTCATCCAACCTGATTGCGTTTGTAATTCTGGAAATACTGGTAAAATAGCATCATGTTTATGTTTGTTGTGAATTTAGGAATCATTTACTTGAGCCACAGTGCCACAAGTGAAACCACTGCTGTGAGCAAGATACCCACTTTCTACTGAGAAAATCAATGCTTTTTGTAGTAGATACTTTTCCTTTTCTTTCCCCAGTCTGCCCTGTTGCTCGTGTTCATAATATGGACCAGTTTCCACAGAGATTCACAGGGTATTTCTAGACCAGGGTAGCCCTCAACTGTTTAAAGAATCAGGGAATCACTTATGTTGGAAAAGAGCTCTCAGATCATCAGGTCCAGCTGCTCTCTCAGCACTGCCAAGGCTACCCCTGGCCCATGTCCCCAAGAGACACATCCAAATGGCTTTAAAATCCCTCCAGGCGTGGGGGCTCCACCACTGCTCCACCTGGGCAGCCCTTTCAATGAATAAATCTTTCCTCATATTCCATCTAAACCTCCCCTGCTGTAAAATCAAAAGCATCTGTTGGAAAAGCTTCCTCGGCCTCGTGAGTGGCTTTGCAGCTTCAAGGGGCCGGAGTATCTCACTCAGCAGTCTTGGGGGATGCTCTGTGCCTTGGGGTGAGACCCTGTGGTATAAGAAGGTCAAGTTCACTGCTCTGGTTGTAACTCCTTGTGAACTCAGGGTCTCTGATGCCTGGACCTGTGTGCCTAAAGCCAAGTTTCTTTTACTGGAGCTTGTGGGAATAACTACACTGGTGCTTGTTCAGGAGGTTAATCAGCCCTTTTTGTGTGTGTGTGTGTTTTGTGGCTGGAAAGGAGACACTCTAATCCCAGCTGAAATGCAGCGCCGTGCTCGCTCTGAGCAGAATATTCTCACTCAGTTCCACAAAGCCTTTAAGTCTGGTTAAGTTTAATGTGACATTTGGGGAAGACACAGCAGTTATACTCCCTGTGGGTGTACCCCGGGCAGGTGGTTAAAGGCAAGGCTGGTGGCAAGACATTTCTGCAAAGGCTTGCTGGGAATCAGTCCGTGAGGAAAAATATTAAACATGATGTTGCTCAAAATATATGAATTTTTCTATTAATCCCCGTGCTTTTTAAAATACAGGGGTTTTTTTTATGGGAAAAGCAAACATTTTCGCTATTGGATACCTCAGCAAATTTGAAAAATAGGCTCTTTCACTGAGTCATCTGACAGAAGCACAATAATCTGCTGCAAGACACAAATTACTGCTGATTTGTGTTACAGTAATAAGGGTGTATTTTCTGCTGCCTGCAGAGCAAATGCTTAGGGAACAGTCCACTCCATGGAACTGCAGTGAATGACTGAGAAACATCTACTTACAGGCAGTGGAGAAAATGCAACTTTTCATTTGAATTCTTGATGGAAAATCCATCTGAGAAAAAAAAAAAGCCAAAGATGTTTTATTTCTACCTGCCAGTGTAGGGCCCTGCCTTCTCATAGAAGTTAATTTACATTGACACATGGTTTTATATAGAATTTTTGCTGCTACGTGCAATTGGTAGATAGTCAGGTTTATTTCTCTGGTTTATACACCTAAAACAATGTTTTAACCCCAGCAGCAAGAAAGTGGATGTGCCACAGCAGCTCCCACACGCTCAAAGTTGACTGAAAAAATTCTGGGTTTCAAAAGTGTGGTTGGCTGAAAATTTTGCTTTCCAAAAAGCAAAATGTGCTTTTGCACATTCTCTGGTGGCAAACACTGGGTTTTGGTAAACCAGACTTACACCCACCTGACAGAGCAAGGGCTGCAGGAGCTGTTTGAAAGATTAATCTTTGTGAAAGGAACAGTGGGAACACAAGGGAAAAACAAAAAAAGGAAAAAAAAGGCGAGAAATATCTGATGGATCTACAAGGAAAACACATCGCCCAGAGCTGTAAATATGTTCTTTTCAGATTTCTTAATGCTGTGATTTCACAGACTTCTCCGTGTGCTGGTGTTCAAAACTTTTAAGACTCCGACTCTGTTAATAATTTATCACCTCCTATCTCTGAGCTGTTTCATGGCAGAGCAGAGTTCCCTCTCTGTGCTGTGTGCAGCTCTTTGTTAGCCGGACCAGGTGTCAGCAGGGGTTGTGTGAGTATATGCAAATATAGAATTTGCAAATATTTTGCCTCAGATATTACTTTCTTTGGGATCCAGCCTTGTTGACTGTAAGAAACAGTTGTGTTTTTGAGAGGATGTTTTACAGTTCTCCAGCCATAGCTGCACATTTCTCTTTTACTGTCTCTGGTTCAAGAAAACCCAGTTGGTTTTTTTCCTGCTTCAAAAACATTGATTGCAATTAGTTGTGGCCAGAGTACTCCTAGGGAATTTTGGAATATGTGTTAAAAAAGAAACATTTTCACTAACCTGCTGTTACGATCCAATTATTATTAAGGTTCTTTGGAAATTCCTCTGCCCGAATTAAGGCGCAGATGAGACCAATATGCCAGTCAATAGTGAGGGTTTTATTTGATGGTAAATATGAGAAGGAGAGAGACAGAGAAAGAGAAAGAGAGAAAGAGAGAAAGAGAAAGAGAAAGGAGAAAGAGAAAGAGAAAGAAAGAGAAAGAGAAAGAGAAAGAGAAAGAGAAAGAGAAAGAGAAAGAGAAAGAGAAAGAGAAAGAGAAAGAGAAAGAGAAAGGAAGAGAAAGAGAAAGAAAGAGAGAGAAAGAAAAAGAAAGAGAGAAAGAAAGGAAGAAAAAAAGGAAGGAAGAAAAGAAAGAAAAAGAAAGAAAGAGAAGGAAGGAAAAAGAACGAAAGACTGAAAAATAGGTGGTGGGGACAGAAAGAGAGTGACAGGGACAGAATAAAAAAAATATCACCACTCTCTGGATCCCAATGATGTTCTGCTGATTGTCTCCAGTTAGTCTTCTTGGTGGTGAAGGTTCCCCCAAAAAGCATAGAGTCCAATGGGTTTATATATGCTCTGGCTAGGTAGGAATGTCCAGACTGCCCTGGAGGGGGGCAGTCTCTCACAGCAGACTCTGGCTCTGTTGCATCGCTTGCAGTCCTGTGGGGCAAAGCCTCTCACGTGAAAGTCCCGTGTACGTGGCCTGTGGGGCTGGGGGTTCCACAGCTGGGCCAGTTTGTGTAAAAGGGAGGATGGCTGTTCACTGCCCCTGAGCAGAGGTTACACCCAAAACCTCCTCCCCCCCTGCCTCGTTTCAGGGGGGAGTCTGTATAAACCTGGCTTCTGTGGGCTGTGGTCTCCCCCAGCCCAAACTCAGCCAGGGAAGAACCTCAGCATGGCTGCTGGGTTTGGCTCCCATTCTCTTCTTTGTCTACTTGTTTCTCCTCTGGCCTAAGGTTGATGAAAGAGTGGGTTTTCCCTTTATCGAATCTCAGTAGTTTCACTTACAGTCCAAAGTTCCTCAAGGAGGTTTCTGTGGCTGTATCTTCTTCAAAACTTTATATCAATGTTTGAGGCATGAACTATTTTCAGTCTCTGACACCTGCTCAAGAAAAAAAATAGAAAAAATGGGCTATGAGAAAATGGGCTATACTTTGTTTCTACCTCCATCTTTATTAAGTCAATTGCAGAAGGCAGGAAGCATGATGTTGGGAAGCTATGTACAGTTATTTATACTGGAAATAGTGGTGATATTATTTAATAGTTTTAGCCTATCTACGGCAGGACTTTCAAATGTCATCTCAAAGATTAGGCCTTTAACAGTCTTTGAGTCCATTCTGTGTGTTCCAGGAGAGTTTATAGGGGTTTTGTGTGCAGGAACCTACTCAAGGTTGTGTTTGAGTTCTGGAAAACACAACCTCTTTTCTTTTTTTTTTGTTTTTTTTTCCTATAACCTAGGAAGTGCTTAGTCCAGTGTTCCTTTTGGGGGAACCATCACTTTTGATGTTTTTTTCAGTCTCCATCAGCTTGATCCTAACTTCCTTAGCCTTATTAAAAAAAAAAATCTTTTAAGATTCTGCTTTATGTTGAATGGAAGGCTGAGACAGGTATATTTATGTGTCTGCATCCTTTTCATACTACCACACGAGTTAGGGTGCAAATGGAATGTATTAATTTTAAAAAAACTGAAGAAAAAAATATTTGTAAAAAATTACTGTTGAGGCTGATATGAGTTTTAGGGGTCATTCTCAGAGAGTCTGTCCTTTTCCTAAGGAAGATGCCTCTACTGAGGCATAAGGAGAGATACTTAATATCAAAACAGTCATAAATTCACCTGCTACGCTCCATGTCCACCTCCAGTCTTCTGTGTCAATGTCTTTTTCAAACTGAGAAGAGTATAGATAATTCTGGGAAATAGTTTGTCTGCATTGATTTACCCTGTTGCTTATGCAGTAAAACATCAGAGATCCTTTGATTAATTATTTAACAGTACAAAGGATGGAATAGCTGTCATTTTTTATTTAAAAAAACCCAAGATCTTGTAACAATTGAGATACTCTTCTTATTTATCTGCAAAGCCATGTAATACATGAAAATGCAGCATTTTACAATTTGCTACCAAATGTAAAATATTTTGGCAGTCATAATTTTATTTTTGGCAGTCATATTTCATCTTTCAGATCTGTTCAGAAGATGAAACAGCTTCATACGTAATTTTGAACTCTCTTCTGTAAAAATTCGTTCCGCTACTAAAAGGATCAATCTTTTAATCACATGAAAAGTGACGTTCACATTGCAGAGACAAATCAATTCTGTTAACACTGCTGAATACTTAAGATCTGGTTGCAGACCAGCTTTCCTTAGTATTTAATTTAGTGTGGTGCAGTTTGAATTGGCTGCTACTGAGCCTGTGGGCTCTAGTTTAAAATTTGGGTTTGAACTGTTCGAAAGTCGAATTAATCCAAGTTTCTCGATAGAAATTTTTATGATACCTCTCAGTCAATCAGTTTTTGTGGACCTTCCATTATGCTGGCTGTTGAATGGAATACATATATACTAAGAGGGCTAGAAGTTATTCAATGATTACTTTTATCTGGAATGTGGAAGGCCATTCTCATGGCCCTTCTTTTCATCACCTTTGTTTTTGGATGGACCTGAGCCAGGCAGACCTAATGGACAAGAGGTAGATCAGCTCTTTCAAAAGCAAACTTCTTCACCTTTTATATCTCTGAATATTGAGGGGTTTTGTTATGTCTTGGGTTTTTTGTTTGTTTGTTTGTTTTTGGATGGGTTGGCGGGTTTTTGTTTGGCTGATTTCTTTGTTTTGTTTTTGGGGTTTTTTCTTTCACTTCTGAGGGAAGGTAGCCATTTGTTTATTTCTTTTTTAACTTTGGGGAACAGGGAAATATTTTCCCATCTAGCTCCAGGTCGGGCCAAGGCTTTCATCAGAGTGTTAATCCCTTAAATCAGGCATGGCTGGTGCTCCCCGCGCCCCGCGGTCGCTGCAGAGCGGATAAAGCCTCGCGGGGTGTCTTGAAAGCCAAGGAAATACATCTGTGCCAGATCAAAGGCAGAGCTGAGTCCCAGGGTTGGATCTGTCCTGCCAGGAGCCCAGGCTTGTTTTGACCAGAGGTCTGTTTACCCAGCCCTGCGAGAGGGGCTCCAGGGTGTCCTTTTGACTGATAACAGATAATCTTTCTTATGTCCTGCAGAATAAAGATTAATAGACCTTTTAATTGCATTCAAGCAAGTATATTATGAGATTATTGCCTCAGAAGTGACAAGACATTCAGTCTAAAAGGGGAAAGAAATCTGATTTCTTCTGTAAACCTGGAAACAGACTTCTCTTGCTAAAAAAGCCAAAGCTGTTTCCTATGCTGTAGTGCACCCATTTTGTATTTTTCTACTGGTTATGAACAGCGTAACACTGGGAAAACAAAGCTTGCCCTAACATTTCAGAGGGTGTAACACAAGAAAAAAAATTATGGGGAAAAAAAAAAAAAAGAGTTTGCTGTTGTTTTCAAAGTCTAGCTAATCACAATTTTGATATTTTTAGTTTATAGCTACAGCAGCAAAGCTGTATGGAACAGGTTATGCATAATAATCCCTGCTGGCAGATGGGCAAAGCCATTCCTAGAAACAATGGCTGAGTGATGCTGTCTTGGCTGCATTTCCTGTGAGAATGAGAGTTACGCACTCAGAGCTCTTAAACACGAGGAGAAACTTCCAGCCTTAACCCCATGTATCTTCTGGGCAGACTTAGCTTTGCTCCCAGGCAGGTTTTCGTTAGTGTTTCCGCAGCTCAGTGGTTATATTAATTATAATTATTAGTCGCTTTGCAGTATCTGGTGTGCAAGCTTACCCTCACCCTGCTCGTCCATCTGTAGCCCAGATACTCATACATTGCTGAGACATTTTTACGTGGTGCGGAAAATATTTGCAACGTTATTAATTACCTGAGGGTGGGAAAAAAAAAACCAAAACAACCAGGTAAATAATGAACTTCCATGTTACCACCATTACTTTTCGTTCTAGAATCTAAACGAGCCGCTCGTGGGTAGGTGAGCCCGTCCAAGATCCCAACACTTTTAATGAAGATATTTATCAGTCCCGCCATGAAAGGCGTTGTATCATCCCCTCTACTGGAAGCCAAGCTGGAGTTGTGATATTTCATTGGTAGGGAGGGATTTTTGTCTTCCCAGGCATTGCCTCACCAGCCTTTCATTTCCTTTTAAAACCCATAATGCGCCAAAAAAAGCCAAGACAAATGAAAGCAAAGACACCTGTATTTCTCCTGGCTGCCTCCTGAAGCATTGCTGTGAAGTGTTACCATCATGAACGATGGTAATCATGGTAATCTTGAACAGAAATGTTCACGTTTCTGTCAAGTGCCATTCCTAAATTTATGGTTAAGTACACCCTTCTCCCTCTGCTTGCGTTCCAAATTTTCCTCTCTGCATTTTGGCCAGAATTCTGCTGCTGTTTTACCCCCCTCCAGCACCTGAGATTCCCAGTAATGGCCTTTAACAGAAAACTGAGGAATCTCCACTGGGACAGTGCAGTGGCATGCAGGAAATCTTACTGATATATTTCCTTATCAGCCTGACATGTATTTTAGGAAAATAAAGAGAGGCAGCAGAACTCCTGTCGTGCTCTTCTCTATATCTGAAGGAAGTGGAACCATCCTATCATCTCAGCGTGGTTTGTTCTTTACTTATAAATCAGAAGAAAGACAGGCAGAAATGCAAACAGTCAATATTTTACCTTTTTTTTTAACTGTGTAATTGTTCTTTTCTGTGTTATATTTTCATTTCTAGTCATAGCCAACAAATGTGATCAAAAGTTCTCAGTATCATTATTATAGGAACTGCAAGAACTACCTCAGGTTATGTCTTCCAGAAATAAAGCTACTCCTTATTATCACACAGGATGACGAAATTTTTGCAATTTTTGCCTTTTTTGGCTATTCTACAAAGAAATTAATTAAAATTAAATTTCTTTTCTCATTTCTTCGCCTATTTCTGTCTATAAATAGGTGCTGGGATCAGTGGCTTGCACTGCAGAGTCACTGCTGGCAGTAGTGTTCAGCTGAAGAGTTTCACAGAAAAGCAGCATAACACAGATTCAGCGTGCTGTGTCATCATCATATTCATATTTCTATTCTCTCTGCTCTGTTTTAAAGGCAAAGTTTTTGTTCTGCCCTTGCCTTTCCCCACAAGAGCTCCAAGTGTTTGACCTAACACAGGGCAGTGCCCCAGATTTTATCAGCTCTTGGAGAGCACTAATGCAGCTCAAAGGCTTCTCCAAGCCCCACCAGATGTCTAAGCCTGCTTAATCACTGGTAATTTAATGGGTTATTTTTAAATCTCCTGGCATCCTCGAGGGCTGATGGGCCCTGAATGCTCCACAGCAGAGAGACAGACGTTTTATTAGTGGTTTCTTGACTGTTGTTTAGCCAGTGCAGCCAAATGTGTCATCTCTGCACAAATCCTCTCATCCCGTGCACAGATGTGGAATACCCAGTGGTAGGAGAAAAGGTTATAGATTTAATCATCACTGATGGGATCATCTCAAAACTCTTAAGTTTTCTTTCACCTCAGAACTCTAAAATGCCTGGTGCTGCCATTTCCTTGCAGAGTGCTGCCTGATGAGTTGTGAGAGTTATCCAGATCCGTGGAATTCATTCTGGTTTGCAGGATCAGAGGGAAAACAGCATTACCGTGTGTGTGCTGTGGGCAGGATTTACCAGGGTGCTGATCCAACATCTGCCTTAAAGGTCCCAGAGGAAATGGGTAACAAACTCCCCCTGGCGTTCTCGAAAATCCAGACCTTAAGGCTAAAAAGTGCTTCTTTAATTTTTTCTAGGGTTGTTTTTTTTTTTTTTAAATATTTTATTTATGAAATACCAATGAAATGAGATTATTCACGGCTTAGCAAAGTGGGGTTGTGAAAAGCTTGTCTGTAAGAAATAGATACTGCTCTGAAAACAGCCACGCAGTTGATCATGTACACCTGTTTTATGAGAATCTTTACTAAAATGCTGAAAAAATATTATAGCAATTTAGCTGGCTTTTTCCCTCCTTTTCCAGAAATATCTATATAACAGGGATTATTGAGTATGTAAATATAGAGGAAGGATTCACACAATCTCTATATTTTAAGAAGCAGCTGCTACTTAAGGAGCTGCTTGTGGAAATAATGTAACTTTTCAGCCTGGTTGTGTGTTTCACTCCAAAATTTTCAGTGTAACGTCCTGAGAGGTATTTTTGATGGCCCATGGAGGTTTCAAACAGCAGGCTTCACCCTCCAATTTATCACTTCTAAACTGTGCTGGAGACAGCTGATGGTACGTGGAATTCTTCCTAACCTGTTTCTTTAGTGCAGTTACTGCAGCCATAAAGTCATTCAGAGGGAAAAGCAATTAAGAGCAATAAGAAAATAAGCCCAGTATTTATTATCTTAGCCTAGAGGACTGCAGGCATTAAAAATATAGTGACACAGTGTTAGAATCATGTTGAAGGTCTAAGCTTAAATGAAAAAGAAGACAGCGAAACAAATTCCACATTTTTTTGAGGAGAAGAAGAGTGGCATTCCAGACTTATTTTATTTGAAAACAACCCATCTCTACCTGGGTTTGAGAAGAAGTTTAGTTTTTAACATACGACAGCTGATACCGCTAATGCATATCCAATTAAAGGAAAACTTTTTTTTTTATTATTTTATTTCATTTCATTTCATTTTACCTAGAAAGCATGAAAATCCTGTATAGCAGAATATTGATCAAAATGCTAAAAATATGCTATTTTCTATCAAGTTATTATGGCTTCTTCTGGAGACATTCATTTTCTGTCATAACTTTCTTTAATTTTTTCAGGTTGTAGATATTTACCCCAATACTATAGATTTTAGTGACTACACGAAATAAAAAGTAAAACCCCTCCTACCTAAGATGCTGTGATGAAAATTAGGTTTCTCTGCAAAGGGCACAGAGTTGCTCGGTTGTTTTGTCCCTTCAAACTTTTTAGATCCAATTGGTCATGATGGACTATACTTTGGGTTGGTTTGGGGTTTGGGTTTTTTGGGGGGTTTTAATAGGGAAAAAAAGCCTGAAATGCTGAGTTTCAGTTTACAAAAGAGAACTGCTGGTGAAATGTTGTTATAAACACACAGATGTTGCACGTCTGCAGCAAGCATACTGTGCCAGCACTAATTTTCCTTTACATCCAGATTTTGGGCATGGAGGAGAGTGCAAAGCACCTTCATCTGATGCAGTAAGATAAGGAGAGCTGCATTTCTGCCTTTTTGCTGTTGACTCTGCAATCCTGTGCCTCCTTTTCTTAGGCTTGGGTACAGGGAGCAGCTCTGGGTGCACCAGTTTACCCTGGAAAAATCAAGGGAATCGTGAAGGATTAAATGAAGAGGAAATAACTTGCTCAGGACAGATTATTTGCCTGGAAAGGACATTGGACTCTCTTGGTTTGGTGTCCAGCCATGAGTTCCAGCCATTGTCTTGAGCATAGGAAATAATCTGATAATATAAAATTATTATAATCTGAGACCTCATTGCAATATCAGGATATTTAATAGGCAGGTCTGCAGTGTGGTGAATTAGCAGCTGGAGATGATGGTGGCCTACTTTTTTCAGTCCCCTAAGGGTAAGAACTGCCCTCACCTTGGCAGTGCTCCCCTCTTACTGTTGTATGCGTTGGATCCAAGTTTCTTTATTTTTGTTCCTGGTGATTTTTGTATTTGCCAAGTAGATTAGGATTGCCCAGAATTCATCAGTGTTGTCTGATGAGTGATTAAAAACAACTACAAAAAAAGCCTAGTCCACAGGATCACGAAGGTAAATCAAAGAAAACCTGTGGGAAAAAAATGACAGGTCTAAAATTACAAAAGCTGAGCATAGGAACAGCTGTAGTGGGAACAGAAACTTAATGAGTGTAAGGACTAAACTGAACCTTTTAAATGCCCCTGATATGATGAACAGCTGAAGGTCAAGTGAGCCGTTTCACCATTATCTTCACTGTGGAACAGGGCCTGGCACTGCCTGGATCCTGAGGGTTCTCTCCCCTCCTTTAGCACGGCGAGGCTGATGAGGAGTGTGTTATTTTTAAAGACAGTCTTCACTTTTCACGCACTGCTTCACATGATGGGCTATCCTCACAAAGCATGGGTTCCCTTCAGGTCAAATTAAGGCAAAAGACGTGCTGCAGAGGCTGGTCCAGGGTATCTGGACGTGGAAGCCCTGCAGCACAGCTGTGCAGACACCCTGATGTGTGCTGTCAGCTCTGCAGGACTGCTCCCACTCCCCAGTGGTGTCTGTCAGCATGAACGCAGTCTCACCGTGCCTGGTTTCCCAGTCTCTGGCATTTTGGGCAGCACAGTTGGGTTTTGCCATGTGTTGGAGAACCAGAGAATGGCTGAGGTTGCAGGGAACCTCTGGTGATCATCCCATGAGCTGCACAGACACAGAGCTCCCGCTGCACACCCGTGCAGAGCTTCGTTAGGAGTGTTTCACGCTCGGGTGCATTTATCTTTGTGTCTCCCCTACATTAACTCTCCTCCAAACCACACTGAATTGTCTGTAACGTCTGAAAAAAGGTGGGAAAGGGGAGAAGGGAATAGTTACAGCCCAAGAGGCTTCTTTCAGACACAAGATGTTAAACTGTCTTTTGATCAGCTGCTTGTAGAAATGTACATTAACTGTAGACCACGGTGCTTCTTGTAACCAGCTAATGATCCTATCAGTTGCAGACTAATTGCCTCTACCTCCTTCTAAATTCTGCTGCACTGAAAAAGCCAGAGTCACATTCTAATCCTGTTAATCACATTCAGCTTTGAAGGGTGCATACTGGTTGTGTGTTAATTCAGCTTCTCTCCCTGGCAATTTGTTTGATTGCCTGTTACTTGCAAACTGCACTAACTGAATAAAACTGTTCTGTGTCCTGATGGGAAGTTATGGCTTTCATTTAAGCTACTTAAGTGCAGATGTTTTACCTAGAAAGTGGTGTAAATTCCCCTCACCTTTCTGCTCTAAAGTAGATTCAATACGAAGAGCGGAAAGCAAGGTAGAAGGTGATGAGGCTACAAAGTAAAAGCTGTATTTCTTTAATTTAAATAATGATCTTCATTGCCTGAAGGCTTCTCGTCTGCTTAGGAATAAATAAGTAAATAAGATGCTAAAATATGAGATGGAAATGCTGGTGCTATATCCTTTATTCTTTTCCTTCGTCTCCAGACAATATTTGTCTGTGTTGTCAAGAGCTAGAGGAGAGTCTATTTATTCATTACTTCTTTTTTCACAATTTTTTTAAAAATAAATGCACACATACACATATTCTGCACAGTCCCATATAAGTCTTACTGAAAAAAAAAAAAAAAAGAGCATATGCCAAATCGCCTTCCAGCTTCCCACATCATTTTCTGAACAAGAGTGCAAGGCCACTGGATATGTCCTATAAGCACAAAACAATCATTGCTAGGACATTTTTATTAACACTGGATCTGTGTGATAATAAAGATTTATTGTGATTCTACCTTTGGAATCCCCTGAATCTTAATGAGAATTTTTTTTTATTTTCTCCCTGTTCTGAATTTCAATGAGGAGTACTCTGAGTGTCACGGCCATGTTAAATATTTGTGAAATCCTCTCAGCTCACTTTCAGCATTTTAAAAACAAACAGCCGGTTTTGTGGAGGCGTTTTTTCAGGTTAACAGGACAGACATTGACTTTTAGTAGAAGAAGCATTCTCTGCTAAAAAGAGGTTACACTTGTAAAATGCTAGTGTCAAAATTATTTACAAAGAGAATCTGAAGTTGACTCTGAAATGTTTAGTTCAAAAGTTGCCTGAAAGTGGGGGCCAATTAGTGATTCCTTACCAGATCAGACTTTTTTAGAAAAACAGACTATTCATTTGGACTCCAAAATATTTGGAAGCAAGGTCTGGAGACCTGGTGTTTATTAATTCATGAAAGACTTGTAATAATTAGCAGTGCTCATTTCCCAGAGGCCCACTTAGGCTGTGGAACCCAGCTCCCCTGCACTCCTTGAAGAAGAGAAAAGTCCCTTCAAGCCATCCATGAGAGCTTTCAAAGCATGCTCCTGCTCTGACTGGTCGCTGATTGAGTCCCTGTCTCTCTCAACATCATCAAACAAAGAGAACACAGAAAGAGTTTTGCCTCCCAGGGGCACTTCCTTCATATTCCGGGGTGCCCCAGCATTGCTGGCAGTAAATGATGGCAATAAATTAGCACATTCTGGTAAAACCAAAAATCTTGAACCATCTGCAGACGCTGACATTTTCTCCTTGCTGTGATGGTATCTCAATATTGAATATTTTAAGTCGTTCCTTTCCTTAAAAGGATTTACTACTTGTTATTTGCTCCAGTGTTGGGATCTCCAGGCTTCCTTTGTCTGATTGCTCTAAACAACTTTCAGTCTTCTATTCTTATAAATGTATTCCTACACTTTTCTATGCTTTCTTCTTTATAGAGGCATAGAATCACAAGAGTGGTTTGGGTTAGAAGGGACCTTAAAGCCCATCCAGTGCCACCCCTTCCCTTCCACTATCTCAGGTTGTTCCAAGCCCTGTCCAACCCATCCTGGGGCACAAGTCCAAACCCTAATGTCCATCTTTCAAAGGCATTGTCTTGGGCCAGCTGACTCCTCAAGCTCGTTTGTTTTTGTTTCTCTTCCCCTGATTACTTTCTTATGTCCTGCAGCACATCTGTTCTTCTGCCCAGCCCCACATTCCACTCAGCATGAGTTTGCTCAGGGAGCCTCAGCTTCCCAAAAACCCAGCACTGGATCTTCAGCATTTGATCAGCCAGATTCCTTCTGCTTTTTAGTTCTTCACGCTCTCTTTTTAATTTTCTTTTTTTTTTTTTTTTTTTTTTTTTCCGTAGAAACATATCAATCATCTGCTTGTGGAGCTCAGCACTCCTCTCACTTCGTTGTAATATTTTTACTCTTAGCCTCTCTTGCCTGGTTTAACGGACAGTATTAAAAATGCCCACTGCTTCCCAGCCATTTATTGTTTGAAATAAATCTACCTTTTTTTTTTTTATTTTCTTTTTTACTGGCTCGCCACGTTTGCTGGAGGACACAGAACTCAGTTATGCTCTCAAATTTCACGAAAATATCAGTGATAGGGAGTTCGACTCCTTCATTCTGCCTCTGAAATTACATTATTAGGTCAATTTACTTTTGTTATTGCCTTCTCTTTCTTGATCATTTTAATCCAAGACATCTGGCCCAAATCTGTTACATTCAGTGCTGGGTCCTGGTTCAAAAAGAACTGATCACAGACATGCTGACTCACGTGGAAACCACTTGAAAGCTCGGATTTTATTAGGCTTTAAGACTCCTGCCTTGCATTTTTAAAAGTATTGTACTAAGATTATAAAATAAAGAACTCAAAAAAAAAAAATCAAGAAATGAGAAAGTTTGAGCTTTTGAGGTAGAAAAAGAAGGAAAGGCATAAAGTGAGAAGGAATTTCTGGAGGAAAAGAAGCATGAGAACAAATGTTTTAAGAGACTTATTAAAGCCAGGGCTCATGAACTGAGAAGGAAATTGAAAGGCACTTGGGAAACCAGCCTTGTATTCTGATTATTAGGAGCACATGGGAACACTTTTTAGCTTCAGATCATTCCCAGTGTAGACTAGCTGGGGTTTTTTTGGGGCTATGTATGACACTTAGCACAATGGAGAAAGGTCTAAGATTATTCCACGTTGTGCCATTAGGTGGTATCAACAATGAGTTAAAAAAAAAAAAAACCACCCAGAAAATAAAAATAAATGGATTGATTTAGAACTTGGAGAAGTAAAATTACTTGGAGGAAATATTGCCCATGGTGTCAGCACACAACCATGGTGGGAGCTGCACCATTTGACTTTGGTGTGTTGCAAAACCAGAGTGGAAACAGAAACTGTTCTAATTATGTTCTCCTCTGTTTGTTTTATTTACTTATTTTTGTTTGGGCTTTTTTTTGGTTGGTTGGTTGGTCGGTCGGTTGGGTTTTTTCCTTAATTTTAAACTGTTCCTTTCAGGTTGACCTGCTCATCCCTACAAAGATCACTGGGATCATCACCCAAGGAGCCAAAGATTTTGGCCACGTCCAGTTTGTGGGTTCCTACAAGCTCGCTTACAGCAACGACGGGGAGCACTGGAAAATATACCAGGACGAAAAGCAGAAGAAGGACAAGGTAAAGCAAAGAGAAAAATCGGTGTTGTGGCTGTGGAAACACCACTGATGGAAGTCTGCAGATGATCTCAGGGGGTTCCATGTGTGTGGGATCCCTCAGGTTGGAGTCAGGGTGAATAAAAGAGTCAAATAGCACAATGACATTCACCGTGCAGTAACACCACACCTGTCAGTGCCCTGCACCTGATTTAATGCTGTTAAATACGGGGCATAAAACTTTATGTTTCTCCATGAATCAGAACTATTTCTTCATTTAACCCTAGAGCAGAAGGTGTGTAAATAGCAGTGTATTTGTATATTCAAAAAATAGAGTATTTCAGTGCATTTTTGGTACATATTTTCAGTGATTTCCTGTGAAGCACATCCTTGTAACCCAGCCATTTTGGGCAGATTTTTCTTTTTCTGGAAATTAATGGCTAGGGTTTCAAATACCCAGTGAAAATATTATTTTTATTTCGCTATAAAACGAATACGAAACATAAACAAAAAGTTTCACAACTTCCTCTGCAAATGTTTAATGAGAGGCATAGGGAAGGTATAGGTTGGCTGATTGATTTACCTGGAAGCATTTAACTTTCCTCTCGTTACTCATTACAACTTTCCTTTAAACTGTGTAACAGTTCTACACTGCAAGTACCTGAATTTCATAATAACATCTGTTAAGAAAAATATTACAGCATATGCACCGCTTGGGGAAATGTTAAGCAAGATGACAAAACGCGAATTATTTATTAAATGTCTTAGTGGGGTTACATTTGATTGAAACAAAAGATGGATTTATTGAGATACCAGATGGCTGATGCATCTGATAACATCTCAAATCTGGGTATTCAGAGCGGTAAAAGTCCAGACTTCCACTTACATTTCTTAGTATAAATAAAAATTCTTTGGGAAAAAAAAAAAAAAAAAAAAAAACAAAACCTGACATATTCTTCACGTAAGTCAGTTAAATTAATTTTCTTTCAAACGGTGAAAAAACTTTTGATGTGCATTGACATGTGTTGTATGAGTACAGGGAGACCTAATGATGAGGGGTTAGACAACTGCATCTGCCACGTTGCGCTGATTTTAAATGATTGATTAAATGCCATTGATTAGGGGATTGTGTCCTAGATTAGTGGATTCAGTACGTGCATGGCAGCGTGTCTGTGTCTGCCCTGCTATCCAGAGGTGACAACTGTGAAGTCTCACTCCTGAAACCCAAATGTCAGCTCACGGTGGCTTTTAACCCAAACTGACTTTTTTTTTTTTTTTTTTTAAATTTTTATTTTTTTATTTTTTATTTCTAAAGGATTTTAGGTAGGGAAGACAAAACCAGTTGGTTTAGCCACCTGACTCGGGAGGTTCTGACACCAGTGATTATGGATGTGTCTGGTATAACTGGTTGTCTGGGAAGTGGGAACAAACAACTCACCTTTTGCAGGCACGCCACAGGTGTATTCAGTTTAAGCGACACTTGAGAGAGTGGCTTCAGTGCTTTGTACACATCCTATTTTAAATCCCCAGCATTTAAAATGAAATTTGAAAATGAAAAGCTCTGCTGGGAAAGAAATGTCTCTTCCAAGCCAAACTTGTGCTGCGAACTGCTGGCACTCATTTTATTGTGAAGGAGAACATGGGTTAGAGTCCCTGTTGATAACTCAGCCACAGCAAATCTAAAAGAAAATGCACTCTGGCTTAAAGCACTGTTCCAGTCTACACTTGTTTGTACCATTGGCCAAAGCAATTAACATTGTTTTTGCTTTCTTCATCAAATGGACTGTTAATTGCTATATACATATTCCATTAGGAGCAATGGAAAACTCTTAATCATTGTCTCGTTTAAGCACATCACACCCCTTATTAATTAACAACCCTGAGAATAAAACAGATGCATATTATTGTGATTCTTTAACAAGTCAAGACCAATTAAAAGCACAGTAAGATCAAATGCACTTCACTGGAAATTTGAAGTTAGGGTTTCTGAATATAAATTTGTACAAAATAAGCAGACAAGTTCACTTGATTTGAGTCTAGGTCTCAGCCTTTGACACACTAACATCAAACTGAAGTGTCTTTAATTTCTCTTTTCCATATCACAAACATCCAAAAAAGTTAAAAGTCTGATGGCAGAGTCTGGCTTTCCAGAAGTCACTGAACTTGGCAAAATTTTATAGGAGTAGGCCTGGAAAGGGTCTCAAGGCAGCACTTAGGCAGGCACCTTCTGACCTACAAAGGCACTGTGGTCCTCTCTTCCCATGCCCTCTGAGGGCTTCTCAGCATCAAATGGGATTCAGGAACCCCCAAGCCCCTTCCTGTCACCTTGGAGTAGGTGCAGACAGTTAAATTTCAGAGCTGAGGCTTCATGCGTTGACATGTCCTTCTCCTCAGACAAGGCTGTACCATCCTCCACCTGATTATTATTTAATGTACTCAAAGAAACAGAGAGTGATGGAAACTCTACAGTATAAACAGTCAGCTTCAGTGCTTAAATATCCTCTGAGGTGGAAAGGTGGCTTATCTCCCTTGCTGCAATACACCCACCCTGTCCTCAGAGATAAAAACACCGATTTAATCTTCCTTTTTTCTTTTTGTTGCTGTTGGAGTACTTCACTCTATTTCTTCTCAGTTTCCATCATCCATTTCATTACTGAGAAGACATAAATTTCTTCAGCCAGGGGAGTGGACTGTCACCCAGTAAGCCGGTTTTGACACCACACCCCTCCTCACCACTCCATCTGGGTGGATGCATTGTGCTCCTGTGGGGTTTGCCCTACTGGACAGAAACCCTGGTGCACTGGAACAGAAATATAAATAAAAATAAAATCTCAAGGAGAAAAAGCAGTGCTGTACCTCATCCATGAGGAGCAGGAGAGGAACAGCACCATTGGTCCTCTCTGGTATTACCACCTTTGCACAGGATCCGCTACAATTTCTTTATCTTAAGGTAAGACACAAGGTTTGCTCCCAAATGCAAGAACACTGTTAAAGAAACCAAGTTTTCACAGCAAAGTGAAACTTCTGTGAAATTTTAAATCTGTTTTCAGGAGATACAGAAGGCAGGTTAAAAGTAGATGCCAACAACTATCAACAGCAGGAAGCATAAACTATTCATATTTTACCCTCATCAGTCCTATTTATTAACTGAACATCTTGATTTTTTCCATGAAGGATAGAACACGGAGATTTCTTATTTCTTCTGCAGGTGATTTAGTCACCCTATACTCATCCTGTGATCCTTGCATAGCTATCAAAAAAGTTTAGGAGAAATGTGGCTCCAAAACATTTTAAGGAAAGGAAGAGAGGATGAAAGGGAAAAAAAAGACTTTTAAATTAAGTCAGAGACACAAAAATTGTGGAGATGTTGTCAGGCTGGTAATAATGATTTGTGGGTGAATATTGTGACTTTATAGTGCATTTAGGCAAGAGCTCAGAACTTAATCCTATCTGGTGCTTAGCATCTCACTGTTGATCTGTTTACAGGATGAATGCTAACATGTCAGCAGATCTCACTGGGTTCATGGGCCCGTTCACTTACCCTTCTTCATCATTTTTTGAAGTTCATTTACAAAGGAGAAAATGACTGGTCTCTTGCATTATGTTGTGTACAATAAATTATGCTTCATTTATATATTTGTACAAATACATAAAATATCTTGCACACTGTAAATTGGGTCAGTCCTTAACAAAATAGCAGTTTAGGGGAGAAGGAAATGGGGTGTTCAGGTTTTGCACCATTTCAGGTGGAAAAGCTGTACCAAGAACAGTGCCTCCCGCAGCTCCTGCTTGGCTTCTGCTGTCTTCATGGCCACTCATTTCATCCCACATCTGTGCTGAATTCCTGTGAGCACAGACTAAAAAGTTACAGGGGGTGAAATTTAAAAAAAAAAAAAAAAAAAAAAAAAAAAAAAAAAAGGCATGTCTTTAGAAAATGGAGGCTTTCTCATTCATTTTAAATAGTTTGAATGAGTTGCCTGGAAAAATATGAAAGCTTTGCCTGCTGCCTTCAAGAAGCAAAATAAATTACATTGCAGGCTGGCACATAGGAAGAAAATATATTTTAGAAGCAGGACCAGAGCTGATGGCTATCTTGTTTTTCTCAGCTAGAGGTCAGTAGCTCACTGTGCCTCCAAAGCTGAGGACGCCCAAACCAAATCTGACCTTTTTCTTTCTTTTTCCCTTTTTTTTTTTAACATACCCATACATAACCAAGCATATTGAAGCTTCAGTTAATCCCCNTTCCACATGTGATTTATAAATTGCACAGCCTGCTGTAGGTAACTCAAGGCCAGCTGCAGTGTCAAATGGCATTTCAGAGGCTGTTTTTTTACGGGAAGATGAGAACATTTGAAAGTAGCCTAAAGGAGTCTGGCAGTCTGGGGCACTGCCAGTCATGGTCAGCCCTCAGCAGGGCAATTAACAGCAGGTGGACAACATCCAGTATGCAAATGACCACTGGGTTTGTGCACAAAATGATGAACCAGCTATAATTTAGACATTTCTGAGTGTACAGTCTATTGCCAGGGTGAGACAAGACAGGAACCTACTTTTTAAAGAAGAGTTACATCATGTCAGGTTAAAAATCTTTCTGCTAAATTTGCTAATGTGTTTTTCTGATGAAGTTTAATTATTGTAATATCTGGTTTATGCTGATAGATTCAGTTCCTACACATAATCTACATACTTGGTGCAGGTAATGATTTTTTTTTTTTTGAGTAATATTACTTACATTATTACTAGTGAATACTATTATCTGTAATAGTAGTTGTACTTTCTAATCTAAGCGACTTTTTTATCTGCACTGGTTTAAATTACCAGTGACTTCCACTGCTTTGAGCTGAATTATCACGATTTGTGTCAGATGAAGGTCTCGCTGTGCTCGTTTCAGGTGTGCTCTCAGCACACACACCTCTCTCCCTCACACCACACCTAAATCTGGGGCTGTGGACGAAATGGGCAAAAGACAAAATCCTCAAATAACCTGAGCTTAACAGGTTATTAATAATAACAAAATGCTCAGCCTACCCTGAGTTTCTGTAAGCATTTCTGGAGGGAGTTTGGTCTTCAAAATATTTCTCTTTTTTGCCTTTCAACCTCCTATAAGCCATGCACAGTGGACTAAACTCCCATTTTTGTGGCATCAAAATGTGTATCAGACAGGACAGATAGTATGAGAACGTGAGAGTATGTTTCATAAGTTTAAAAGTTTTATCTCCCTCTATCTATCTATTCTGGACCTGAAGAAATAATAAAGGCCGTGTAATAGATGTCCATGGATCTGATATTTATGCAGTTTATGTAGAGTAACCGAGAGAAAGAATGTCTTTTCCTCCTCTTATTCACTCCAAAAATTCACATGCCCACATGCATGTGCCACTTTTATTTTTTCTGAATATTGAGATGTTATGCACTGAAGCAAACTCCAAACAGGAGCCATGACTGGAGATCCTTTATAAAAAATTCTTCCTCTAATATGAGCAGGATTAACTGCTCCATGAAAAAACATTTTTAAAATATTCTGCCTGGCGTGAAAAATGTTGTTAAGGTACAGCAGACAACACTCCGTTCCCCAAGCTGCTAGTCTTCAGGTATTTCTCCTAAATTATTCTGTCTTAAAACATAGGACAGTTTCCTTTTTAAAATTCTAATCAACTTATGCTGTCGTCACCTGGATTTTCTGCTAATGCCATAAAACGCTTTGTTTGTGTTGAAAAATCTCGCTGAGTGTTTGAAGTTGAGACATTCAAACTGCTTGCTGGACACGAGTATAAACAAGAATTTTTTGTATTTCGGAAATCTTTTCAGCAGAGAATATCAGTACCTATTTTCCAGGCTTTCACTTTTTTTTTTCCCCCATAAAATAATCATGAATTAAGTTATCATCTTTAGAAGTACAAGAACATGCGTGTTCTGGCTTTTCCTTTTCAACAGCAGTTGCAAGAGACTGAGCGACAGAGGAGCTGCACAGAGGTGTGGAGGGTCTGTATGTGTAAAATTGCTAGAGCTGCTGAGTAAATATTCCATCAAGCTGCACCTTTTGGGTGTTCAGACTGACAAAAATGGGTACAGATGCTGTAAAATCTGTTACGTTCTACAGCGGGGTCGTCAAAAAGCAGGAGCTTTTTGGTCCACTTGTACCAAAAAAAAAAAAAGTAAAAGTCACCTTGTAGTGTGGCAGCCACTGGTTTTGGTGAGGGTGAAGCCCTGTGCAAAGAAAGGAGCATCCTGTAGCAGATGACCATGAAACTGGAAAACCAGCTTTGCTATTTTTCCCCAGCGCCCTTTCCCAGCTCTGCCTTTTTTTTTTTCCCCTGTATCTGTGTCCTTAATAG
Source organism: Oreocharis arfaki (assembly GCA_013398015.1). NCBI lineage: Eukaryota > Metazoa > Chordata > Aves > Passeriformes > Paramythiidae > Oreocharis > Oreocharis arfaki. Next base: position 93,179 of record VZRR01001008.1, read on the forward strand.
CCCCAGCTGTTTTCCCCCCTCGCCATTTATCTGACCTTTAGCAGCGGTTCAAGGCTGTGGAAGCTGTGCCACAGTTTAATTACGCGTTGAGAGGGGAGCTGTGACCTTTAGGTGGCTGGGGACAACCCTGCTGTCATCGCTTGTCCCCTCCTGGCCCTGCTGAGGGGACGCTGCAATATTGCCTGCTGTCTGTTTTCCCCACGCCAGCTGTGGTTTGATGGACACCTACAGCATCTCCTCTCAGGCTGGAGAGACTTACCTGCTTAAAAACTCCCAAAAAACCCCCTTCTTCTCGCTGCTTCTCTCTCTCTCTGCTGTTTGGGATGAGGCAGGAGCAGGCCTGCACCCATCCAGAGCTCAAGGTGAAGGTGTGCCCTGGCTGTGTGCACGGACACGTTGATAATTTGCATTCTGGTCTTTTGTTTCTTGAGCACAGATCACCCTGGGGTTATTTCCTCATTGGGAATTTATATTTTTTTTTTTTACATAGAGCATTATATTGCAATTCCAACGTGGGGCTCTAAAATCGTAAAAAATCGTGGCAGTCTTCAGAGGTATCCTGAAAAAAAAACTGCTCAGGAACAAATGTGAGGAGTGGTCTCTGAGAGGCACCAGCTTTTCAAGAGTTTTTAATTGCATGAGTAGTTTATTTAGTATTGGCTGTTTGGGCATAAAGCAACAGGTAGGTAAAGAAAAATTAATTTTAGTTGCAGAAATAGCTTTTTTTTCCCTACTAATAAGTCATGTTTTGTCCTTTGTCCTCCCTGCTATTTCCAAATTCCTTGACTCCATTAGTGAATTGAGGCTAAAGGAAAATGAAGAGTAGCAAAGAATGTGGTTTTTCCCGTAAGAAATTTGCCATGGGGCCACAGAAAAAACCCAGCAAATTTCTGTTAGAATGTTACATTTCATGCAGGTCACATTTATGGATGCTGCCAAAGCTTCCCTCACTTTCTGATAAACTTATTTTCCTGAAATCTTTCTTCTGATCTAGCATACTTAGTCAATTTCTTGAAACTAGATCTTGAATTTTGAGGGAAGGTGTATTTCATATTTGCATAAAATAACCTCTGAAACAGATGACTTAGACTTCAAGTGATAATGAAATCATGCATGAGTTAAAAATAAAATTTAATTCTTGTTTTCTTGCTGTAAGCAAATGACATAATCCTCCCTCCTTCAGCTGAATTTGTTGCTGGTTTTGCATCACATAATTTTATTTATTTTGCATATCTATATGCAGATATGAACACTGGGGCTGTAGAAAGGTTCTTCTGGTAAACAACATCTTTTGTTCTAAGCCTTTATTTAAAAGCTATTTTTGAAATGCATCTTCCATAGGAAGAATGAAACAGTGAATAAAATGATTTTCCAGTAGTTCTGCAACAAGGTCTGTCTGCAGTTCTGCATTTCTCAGCATCTAGCCTGATAGAAAAATATCAACAGGTGTTTTGCATGCATGTGCAAGAAATCAAATGGGGGAAAAAAAACAAACCACCACAATATTAGGCTTTCCTAGCTGCATTTTGGGTTTTGGGAGGCGCCACTGTAGTTTCAATAATGAATTTACTGCCTGTTATTTTTTGCTACGAGTGAAACTAGACTTGAGGTGCAAACCTTGTTAGCCCGAGCTCCTAATGATTTATGTATCAGCAGTGCACTAAGGCAGCAAACAATTTTCCCTGTGATAAATGATTTTGGGTTTTTTTCTTTTCCTTAGACTCACAAAACTGATGTTTCTGTGGTCATTCTCTCCGCCACATCACCCATCCATCAGAGCTCCCACGTCCGTTCACGCTCCCATCTCTTTGTTGGTGTGATGGCAGAGGAGGAGGGGAATTAATCACTTGCAAAAGAGCATCTCCTGGGGAGGGCACAGATTTTGTTTGAGGGGCTGAAAGGACAGCACTGGAGAGGAGCTTCTGAAATCCAAAGGGGTGCAGCATGGAGACCAAAAAGATGTTGTGAAACATGGCACGAAGGAGCCAGAGTCAGGGCTAAAATGTTAGATCAGCCACCTCAGACTTCAAATTCTGATATTTTCCCAAGAACTTCCAGGAAACTTGTAATTCTGCATTAATTCAGTCATGTAAGCACATCTCCAGGAGGTCCATATTCTTCTCTGCATGGTGCAAACGACAATCATTCATTTCCAGTCGAAAAACCATCAGGTTCAGTTTTTTACAAATGAGAAGTGAATTGGCTGACATTTTAAGGGAATGAACATTTCCCATAAAAACTGAAAATAACCCAAGGGGATAATCTGATCATTTTGCCAAAAAATTGGTGCTGTGGCCTTTGAATTTAAATAGTGTGTGGCAGGGGAAGAATCTGGCACTGATTTATTGCAGACAGGAGTTTGATAACTCACTTTTGTATTAACCAATACAGGTGGAAATAAGATCGTAGCATGGACTGTACTGTGCTAGGATGTTTTACTTTTATCACAGCCTGATGCCCTTAATTCATCTGCTGGCTTTTGTTTGACATGAGAAGATAATATCCTTGATAATCACCAACTTTACAAGGGCTTATATAGTTGCACCCCAGCTACGTTCATAAGTGATACAATAAAAATTCTTAACTTTAATAATTAATGTTATTTTCTCGGAAACAGTAACAGGATCTCCTGGGATTAATTTGGGATGCTACAAATGCCAAGTAAAAAGACATTTAATTTTTTAAATGTTAATGATTTTTGTGTAGCTTTCACTGCCTGGCCCTGGCAGACCAGCAAGTGAAGCTTTGAGGAGAAGGCTCTACCTGCACCAGAGCTGAGTGTGTCATGGCATGCCATGAAGTCACAAGGTCTTACCAGAGGCAGAGGCTCATGGAATCACAGGTTTGGGTTGGAAGGGACCCCAAAGCTCGTGTTGTTCCACCCCCTGCCATGGCAGGGACACCTTCCACTGTCCCAGGTTGCTCCAGCCTGGCCTCGGGCACTGCCAGGGATCCCGGGACAGCCACAGCTGCTCTGGGCACCCCGTGCCAGGGCCTGCCCACCCTCACAGGGAACACTTCCTTCCTAAAACCTAACCCAAACCTTCTGTCTGCCAGTTCAAACCTCAAGCCGCGCGTCCCGATGATAAAAAAATTCATCGCGGAGCCGGCGCCACCAGAGCTTCACCGCGGCCCGGTCGGTCTCAAAACCTCCTCGTTGCTTCCCCGCAGGTGTTCCAGGGGAACTTCGACAACGACACGCACCGCAAGAACGTCATCGACCCTCCGATCTACGCCCGGCACGTGCGCATCCTGCCCTGGTCGTGGTACGGCCGCATCACCCTGCGGTCCGAGCTGCTGGGCTGCGCGGCCGAGGACTGAGCCCGCCCCGCGCCGCCCGCGCTCCCGCTGTAGAAGAAGCTGTGCAAAAGCCTGTAGGATGCTGAGTGGGGTTTTTCCATGAACCAGTGCTCGCTCATTTTTTTATGGTAGGCCGCTAGCTGTCTTTCGCCAGGAGGTCTAAGCCTGCCCTTTAAAACGATCCAATCCGGTTTTGCCCTTGAAATCTGTTGGTGTTGTCCCTTCTGCTGTGGAATTATCCTCCTAGTTTTTTCCTTTGGGTTGTTCACCGCCAGTGGAAACGCGTTAAGGGAAAAGAAAAAAAAAAAAAAAAAAAAGGAGAAAACAGCAGCATCCTTTTTACAAGGGAAGAGAATTAGCATGGTGAAGCTCATTTGCAGCTTCAGGAACATTGGGCTGACGAGTTCTCCATAAATCATACCGTCATCTTACTTGCAAAAAGTGATACTGCAGCTTTTAGCAATAAGTTTACTTGGGGATGACTGCATTATAGTAATTGTGCCTATCAAACACTGTCAGTACTTACGACATACAAGTTTTGGGAGACGCTCCGTGGTACTGTAAAACACGGTACCTGTGATGCTACAAGCTACCTTCCACCACTTTCATCCAGACAGCAGAGTCCACGCACCTGGAGGGTTTCCCTAGCTGCCCCATTTTCCTTCTCTTGTTTTGCATGCTGTAGACACGGCCTCCATCTTTTCTGTTTAGTATCACACTGCTGGTGTTGTTCTCCTTGGAAGGTGTCACCTGTTTGCATACCTAACCAAGTCAGTGTATTAGGAAGTTAATGAATTTGCCAAAGTTTATGAATTTGCGAAGTTTTTGAGCTCTTTCACGGGGACTGAGGTGAGGCACCACGCTACTTGTGGTGCTTTTTCTCAGGTACTCACACAGCGCATCAGAAATCCCATTTCATGATGATTTGTCCAGGGGTGAGCGCACAGCCCTAGGCAGACCTGCCCGCCCATTTACGAACGCTCTGAATTTCTGCGAGGAGGAAAATGTGGGGTGAAGGAACCAGGTGCTAAAGGACACACAGGAGGAATGACTCCCTTACTGCCAGGAAACCCTCTGTTTAGGCACTTCCTAAAGTCACAGCTTCCCTCCCAGAGGGCAAGTGGTGATGTAGGAAAGCACCAAAACCTGGCCCTTGTCACCTTCCGCTCCTGAAAAGTCTTTTCAGACACACACCAGTGAGCCACGAGGAGGCTGTTTCCTATCATGCCCCACCTACAGAAATGTTTCACACACAGCATGACAGCACCCCCAGTTTAACAAGTAGTTTTTAGGAGGAGAAGTGGAGCAGTAGGGAGGACATTCTCCCCTGTGCCTCGGTTTCCCTTGCTGATTGGGATAACAACACCAACCTTTGAAGAGCAATCCAAGTTTCCTTGGGGTGGAGTGCTCTGTGACTATGTTAGAGCAGCACCTCAGTCCAAAAGAGATTCTGGGACAGGGAGCAAGAGGACATTTTATTTGTTACCTGAAATAATAACAGCACTTGGGATTACTGCCGACCTTTTAATTTCATAACATATTCACATGGGGAGAAAGAGAGAATGAGACAGAGAGAGAGAGGAAGAGAGAGAGGTGCAGCTGCATGTTTAAGCAAATGTCACTGAACTTATATTTTCTGTCACTGTTACATTCTCACCAAAACTCTGAAGTATGAACTTGGGCACTGCTTCCCAGGCCAGCAGCTAGCTGGCCCACAATCTGCAAAGGGCAAAGTTTACCTTGGAAACAAAACGGTTTGGATTTCGAAAAAAACCTGCATTTAATCACACATTCTCCACCACAGACTAAATATATATTATCCATTGAACTGTGAAAGACTCTAGAATAGCAGCCAGGAATTTTACATACAAGAATTGGGGATATAATGGTGGCGGTTTTCTGATAGTGTCACTTAAACTGTCACATTTTAGCAAACAGAACACCCTGCCTCTACAAAATGACTTAATCCTTAAACTGTATTTATACAAGTATTTATTTTATAAGGCTTAGACATTTAAAGACTTCTAAAGAAGAGTCCTGTAAAGGTAAAAGTATGTGTAAGAAATGTTGAGGTCCTGTGCAACACTGCTAAGTTTGTTCTTTATTTTTTACTTTGTGCTGCATAACAAAAGCCACTAGACTGTTACTGTCTTGTCTGTAACTGTGTTAACAGCATTCCTTAATGATGTATATATGGAGGGGTCTTCAAGCAAAAGGAGCGATTTTAAAGAGAAAGTCAATCACTTTGGTGGTACTTCGAAGGGGAAAAAAAAAAATCTGAATAATGGAGGAAAAGTGCATCCCCGCATTATCTACTGCCTGTGGTTTGCAATTTAGGCTTTATGTTAAAAAAAAAAAAAGAAAAGAAAAGAAAAAAACAGTAATATTTATCTCTTTGGGACACACACACAATACTTTAAGAGGTTTAAATACATTTTCCTGTTATGGGAGAGCAGTTGACCCTGAATTTAATTACAGATATGAAGAATAGCACGTAGCTATTTCACTAACTGACTGTATCCAAAAAACAAAATGCCATTTCAGAAAATTTGACTTCTTAGTTTAACAACTTGTGCTGATATTCTTTTGAAATATTTGTGTTTTTAATGTTGTTGGTTTTTTTTTTCCATGTTATTCATCTATTGTGACTTCAGTTTCATTTTTGAACTAATGTTTCTTGGTTTAGTAATTTAATTGCTCTCCCTTCATCTGCATATAGAGTTTTCGTGTAATGTAACACAGTAATTTAAATTTGATAGTGATTTAGTGTTGAGTATTTTCATCCTCATGTCCTGTGTCAGCTGCCAGCAGTCTTCACAACCTGCAAGGACAGCTCCACACCTGTGATAATACTCCATGTTAATTTATTAAAAAATCATATATGTGGTGCCCTTAAAATTTCAACCTGCATGCTGGGAGGGGTTTCCAGTGGTGTTGTTCCTCAGATACCAAAAAGCTTTCTTGGAATGGCATTTCCAGCACCGAATTCTGCTCCCAGTGTCAGCAGTATCAGTCTGAAATAGCTCTTGGCTTGAGTGGAATCCTTCAGATTTAGCCGAACAGGTGGGAATCAGATTAGGGGATAGAATTAAATTTTTCCCTTCAAGTTGAATTTGTGGTCTAGGTGAACAGCATTGCCACAAGGGGCAAGTCATAAATTAACATGACTGTTCTGTCCCAGTGAAAGCAACCAGCACCACAAAACCAGAAGTGCAGGGCCGGGGATGTCCCTTTAAGAGGGGACAGAGGAAAGCTCAGAAATGATCCTTGACTTCTGTATTAATTGTTAACAGTGGCATTGAACAAGGCCAAAAGTGTTCTCCTAATTAAATTTCACCCTGAACCAGTTAAGTATTTGCAGGCAGGCTTCACCTTTATGTGAAGCTGGGTAATGTGCTGCTTTTACAGCCTGGTAAATAAAGAACTGGCACGAGGCTCCTTTTTATCTGCGTTGAGGGCCCGTGGCTCTGAGGTTGACTTTCTCTTTTGGAATGGCTGCACACAAACTAAGTGTCAGTTTTGAAGACTAAGGATACTAAATGAGTGTATCTTTGCTATACAACAAATGTGAACTATAATATCCAGTGCTGGCTTCTGATGTGTCAGTAAGTACAGAAGTATCTCGGACACAAATGACCTTTGCAACCTTTCAAGCCTGTGTGATATTCAAATGGTTTTGTATATACTTAAATCATGTAGAGCGATGTAAAACCAGTACGACCTTGTCTAGTCTTCGAACTTAACAATAAAACTTTTGAAAAACGAGGCGGTTTTCTCCAAGAGGTTGTGTTGCAGCGCCTCGGAGGAGACACAGTTTATCTCAGCCTCGCTGGTGCCAAATGTGGAACAGAGATACAACGTGGCACTCTCCTGGTTTCATCCGGCGGGGTCTTTGTGGTAGGTGAGTTTGTTTCTGGCAAAATCAGCAGCTGGTGCTGTGCTCCCCTCAATGTGTTCCCTTTGTTCTTCCAGATCAAAAAAAAAAAAACCTGTAGGTTTGAACGAGTCTAATTTTTGGGTTCTTTTTTTGACTTTCCTGTCCTGCTGCTCTCTGAATGAGCACCAGAAATGTGAGATGACAATTTCGTTTCCCCTAAGTCAGATTTCGTGGGATATTTATCAGTTCTTATCCCCTCTCCTCCACTCCTGCATAGGCAAATTAATTTCTGAGAAGATAAAGAGTGGCTGCAGCCCAAACCTGCCACGAGATTGCCACAGCAGGGCTGGTGTTTGCTCATGCCCTTGCCCCTTTTCTCTTTCATTTGCTGTTCAGCCTGCTCCCCAAAATGTCTGATATTAGTTAACTCTATAATTTCAGTTTCTGAAGAAGCTTAGAGGTTAAAGTAGCACATGGAAAAGACATTCGCTCCCAAATTTAAACAAATAAATAATGTAAATAACATGTAGTTTACTAAAGAGAGATGAAGCTTCGGTGGTTTACACATTGAATAAGCCCGTAAACGTGCAAGATTTTGTTTTATAATGGTTTCACCTGTGTCCTTTCACCAAAAATAATTCTTTTAGAGACAAAAACCATCCACAAGCACTCACTGGTGTCTGCCCAACATGCAGTCTCAACACTCAGCACCCAGTACAGCCTGTTGTCTTTCAGCAGAAGAGTCACACAATTGCAATTTTCCCTTATTACATGTCTCTGTCAGTCATAAAAATGAGAATGCAACACTGCACGGAGGAAGAGGAGTACTTTTGGAGAATGATGGCTGCACGTCAGCTCTTCAGTCATAAATTTCTGCGTCTTGAAGCTTTCTGACTTCTAGTTACAGATTGCAGCTCTTTGACAGAACGTGGAGACTTTTCCTGAAGAACTGAAAAGTGGATTTTCCTCACATTCTTCATGACATATAATCCCAGGAATTCTAGTGAAGACAACGAGAGAAAATAATGAGTAAATCTCTTCAGAACAGCAGCAGTTTATCAATGTCCATCCTCCCATATCTGTTACTAACGAGCTCAGGGGACTAACACGAGCATCTATTACATCACCATGAAATAAGTCATCTCTGATACTTGTACAGTAAACAGAATGACACTTATTTTATACCTTAGATTTAATAGCAGGAGGCCAATCTGTTCACTTAGTGATTGCTGAGTGACCTGTGATCACTTACCCTTAAAAATCAAATAGGACAAATTAGCAGATAATTTTAAAATAGGGCGAAATAAAGATAATTTTACTGATCCAAAAGTAAGCCAAAAGCCCCGTCCAAAAGTATTTTCTTATTTTTATATATAATTTGCATAATTTTCTTAATAGAGAGATACACTTTGGGATCCAAATGACTGCTTTAGATTAAGAAACTAAAGCACAAAAGGCAGAAGTGCACAAAACTTTGTTGTGCAGCTCAATAGTTGCATTTATTCCAAACTCTCTTTCAGTGACACAAATATCGGGGTAAATGCGAATATTTAAATTCCTCTGAATGTAAGAACATAGCATCATGGTCTCACAACTTACCTTGCTAAGAGTACAGCAAAATGTATTCTACCCGTGCACATTTGTAAGAATAACTGGGTTTTTACGTAGTTTATATCAACTTGGAAGGAGGCTCCACGTGTATGGGGGGGCACAGGAAGCGTGAACCACCTGGTGACACACAGGTGGGGCGCAGGAGATGGGGAGGATGGCCAGAGCACAGCCTCTTTGCCACAATAGTATTTCTTTCTCTGGTTTGGCAGCTGATGGGCTGCGCTTATCTGAGGTCACACGTCAGGCGGTGGGTCAGCAGGCACGCTTCTCGCTAGATGGAGGCAATCGACCCTCAAAATGCACTAGGAGAGGTCACTAATCATTTGCACCAGACTGGAAAGTCCAAAGCGGGCTAAATGAATGTATTTTTTCTCTGGGATGCTGTGAGAGGTCGGTCGGAGCTGTGGAGAAATGTGTTGTGCTGCCTTGGCCACGATGAATGCAATCAAGTACTCAGGCTGCGTTAAATATACATGGGAGGCATTGAAGCAAGGTCAAAGGGCCCCTAAAAAGTGATACATGCTATTTTCTTATGAAAGTGTCAGAAAATATGATGTAGGCACTACAGACTGACACACAGTGGACTTGTGCAAGGTCTGGCTGGGATGGATTTACCCTTCCAATGTTTCTTGGGGGTCTAAAATTTCTCAGTCACGCTTAGGGCTCAGGGCTCTTTAGGAGGGACAGGCAAGGGAGACAGGGAGGGGGTGTCACCTCTAATCAAGGACCAGCTGGAGTTCGTGGAGCTCTGCTGGGGTGGATGAGGAGACGACAGAGAGCTCACAGTTCAGGAGTAAAGTGAGGGCAGGGACAGGTGACATTATAGCAGGGGTGTGCCACAGGGCAGGGGCAGGTGACAGCATGGCAGGGATGTGCCACAGAGTGCAGGAAGAGTTGAGGAGCCCCTCTACAGACAGACAGGAGCAGCCTCGTGTTCACAAGCCCTGGTCCTCAGGGAGGACTTCAACCACCCCAGATGAGGATCACAGGATGGATTGGGTTGGGAGAAAACCTAAAGATTATCTAATCCAACCCTTGCCATGAGCAGGGACACCTTCCACTGTCCCAGGCTGCTCCCAGCCCCAATGTCCAGCCTGGCCTTGGGCACTGCCAGGGATCCAGGGGCAGCCACAGCTGCTCTGGGCACCCTGTGCCAGGGCCTGCCCACCCTCCCAGGGAACAACTCTTTTCTAATAACTAATAACTAAACCCACCTCCTTTTTCTTCCTGACTTTCCAATAGTTCAACCCACCAGGACAGGCTGTGGTGACTGTGAAATGGTGAAATTCCAGGTCCTTTGGGTGGTAAGGAAGGCACACAAGTTCAATGCCCTGGACTTCAAGTGAGGAGAATTTGGCCTCCTCAGGGATCTGCTTGGCAGAGTACGATGGGTTTAAGTCCTGGAGGGAAGTGAGGGCCAATAAAGCTGAGTGATATTCAATGATCACCTCCTCCAAACTCTGGAGCAAAACATCCCAACCAAGAGAAAATCAGAAAAAGATGCCAGGAGTCCTGTGTGGGTGAACAAGGAGCTCCTGGACAAGCACAAGACACAAAAAGGAACTCTCTAGAGAATGGAAGCAATCACAGGTAGCCTGGGAGGGGTACAGAGAAGTTGTCCAGGATCAGCTTAGGAAAGGTAAAGTACTGATAGAATTTAATCTTTCCAGGGACATCGAGGGAGACGGGAAAAGTTTCTGTAGGTATGTTAGTGACAAAAGGAAAAGTAGGGAAAATGTGGGCCCCCTCTGGATGGAAAAGAGAGACCCAGGACATGGAGAATGCTGAGGCACTCAACAACTTGCCTCAGTTTCACCAAGAAGTGCTCCAGTTACACTGCCCACGTTGCAGGAGGTGAAGGGAGGGGCTGAAGACCTGCCCAGTGTAGGAGGAGATCAGGCTGGAGACCATCCAAGGAACTTGAAGGTGCCCAAGGCCATGGGACCTGACAAGATGCACCTGTGGGTCATGAGGGAAATATCAGGGGAAGTGTCTAAGCCACTCTTCATCATATTTGAGAGGTCATAGCAGCCTGGGGGAGGAGTCACCAACTGTAAAAGGAGAATCATAAACCTCATTTTTAATAGGGGAATTAATGGACACCCAGGGAGCTACAGGGTGGGCAGTCTCACCACCAAGCCTGTGGGAAGATGGAGCAGATCCTTCTGGAAGTTATGCTTAGGCACAAGGGAAATAAGGAGGTGGTTTCTGACATCTTCACGCGGCTCCGCTAAGGGCAAGCCGTGCCTGAGAAGTCTGCTGGGTTCCGTGATGCAGCCACAGCACTGGTGGATGAGGGAAGAGCAACTGATGTCACCCATCTGGACCTCTTTAAAATGTTGGATGCTGCCTGGCATGACCTCCCTCCTCTAAACTGTGGAGTCAAAACCAGCACACATGGATCTGACGGATGGGGCACGGGGTGGATGAGGAATTGGCTGGACAATCAGCTGTGGCCAGCACCCCCATGAGTGCACCGAGGCCAAGGGCAAGGTGCTGCCCCTGTGCTGGGAGTGGTGACTGATTGCCCTGGCCTCACTTGGTGCAGCGGGGCCCTCTCTCTCCTCCACTCTTTAAACTGTTTTTATCTCAACCCACAAGCTTTGTCAATTTCATCTTCCTGCTCCCTGCCCCTTCCCGCCTGAGGAGGAGAGTGAGCCAGCAGCTGTGTGGGGCCTAGCTGATGTTTGGACTCAGACATCATCCCACCATGACTTTACATGCACCACACACATCATATTGGGATCCAGAATCATGCACACTGAGAGATTGTCTGTCCGGACGTTCTTTCATTAGTTTTCCTCTCGAAAGACGGGCCTCTGCTATTTCTGACCTTGAGAAATTCCTTCATTACGTGTGACTCATGCTACTGTAATGGGTTCACAGCCTCTCTAAAGTGCGTGTTCATGGCTTCTTTCTAAGTGTGAAAAGGCACTAACGGAGAATTTTTGACTGAGCAATTAAAGCACGGGTCGTTCGTGTAAATATGGAGAGTACATTTACATGCATCTTTATATATATATGTATGTATTTTTGTGCATTTTCTACAGGTCAGTGCCATAAATGTCGTATTTCATCTGGGAATAGAGAGAGAAAAGTGGAAGTAGCATTACAAAGACGTTAAGTTCAGCAACCTAATCTAGCTTTTCTTCTGATGTATGCTGATACAATTTTTTTTTTTTCCGTTTAAGAAAAAAATTGGTGGGGATGTGGGGAACAGTGCTTCTTTGTAGGTATTTTATTTATGCCCCCAGTTTGCTACCATGGAATCACAGAATGGTTTGGGTGGGATGGGACATTTAAAGGCAACACTGTCCAACCCCCTGCCATGGGCAGGGACACCCTGAACCAGACCATGTCGCCCAGAGCCCCATCCAACCTGACCTTGAGTGTTTCCAGGGATGGGGCAGCCACCACCTCTCTGGGATACCTCTTTCAGTGTTCCACCACCCTCATTGTAAAAAAGTCTTCTTTATATTTAATCTAAATCGAGCCTGTTTTCGTTCAAAACCATTTCCCCTTTGTCCATTCACAAACGGTGCTGCTAAAACATTTGTCCCCAGTTACCTTTCCTCAGAAGCTCGAAGGGAAATGCTGTTCTCTTCACAGAGAAACGGGCAGCGATACTCGAAAAGCCAGAGGTGCTTCCTTATTCTAAAGCCATTTTTCCCTCTGCTGAGGGACCTGCAAGTGTTTCATTTTCATATTTTTCAGGAGCCATCGCTGGCCAGCGACCGGAATAAGTGAGAAGGTTTTATGGTTCACAAAGATGGGGGTCAGGGTGGCTTCCAGAAGAATCTGTCCCAGTATTTATATAATATACTTATATAGCACATGCCACTCACCACCTGCCCTGGCTGCTCCACCTCCCCGTTCCTGAGCCGTGACAGAAAGTGTTGTTCAGCTGTGGCAGTGAGACCAGCTATTCACAAGTGGCCTTTCACTCAGCAACCATCACATTCCCCAAATATTTCCGGGAGTCCAAAGCCAGGCTTCCAAACCAGAGCAGCCCAGGGGCTGGGTGTGATGTGGTGGAGGAAAACTCGCCCCTGGCTGGCTGAATGGCACGCACAGTCCACATCTGCAAGCGCAGGGTGGGCAGCAGGAAAGCAAACATGTCCCAGTTAATCCCTTCATGGCATAAAGGACTGCACTTCAACTGAAACGGCTCGGGTATTTTTAAACATTTAGCAATCTTTTCCTCTGCCGCAGGCATTCCTCTGGCCTGCAGAAAAAAAAAAAAAAAAAAGGCATTTGTGGTTAATTTCTCCTCCAAAGGGTTGCTTTCTATTCAGGCTCGTGTCTGCCAAGCATTTGGAGCGCCTGAATGGACCAACGTGCTCCTGAAGTCAGACAATGGAGTAAAATAAACTCCACAATGAGATGTAGGGTACTGGTTTAGCATCCTCATCCCTCAAAGGGAAGGACTGCCTGATACACCCTCAGTGCCACCAGCTCAGAAAACAGGCAGATGAGCAAACGCCTTGGCATCAAACAACCACTTCATGGATTTATGGACCTTGTTTGGGCTGAAGGAGAGTGATATGTGTCACTGATGTCCCAGTGTGAGTGGCAGTGTGATTTCTGATGGGTGCCACGCTCGTTTCAGGCAGCCCCTCAGCCGCTCTGCGTGACCGGGGCTCGAATGAACACTCCCTGGTTCTCACCTGATATCTTCCACAAGTGATGCTGAAATCATCTTGCACTGTCTTGTGAAAATCTCTATGGGTACAATTTGTTGGTAAATTACTGAGGAGTCTCTCAGAGTTGCCTTTTCTCTCTTAGTCTGAGCTGTCTGTACATACTGATGATCCTTTTGGTTGTATTCTGATGTCATGGTGAATCACCTGAACATATTGACACTTTTGCAGCCCAAATCATCTCCTGAGCTGCAGCAAAGGAGTGTTTTGATTGAACAGGCAAAGCCTTATTAGCATTCCTTCACTGTCTCAAGACAGTCTGGGCTGGTTCTCTCTGGCCAGCATAACAGACTTCAAACCAGGGAATGTGTGCATCAGGCTGTGCTGGGGAGAGGCACTTTGATAACCTTCTCTTTTCCTGTTTATCATCTTCCCCAGGGGCCTTTCCTCTAGCTCTGCAGTAGAAAATATTGATTGCACCAGCCCTGGTCCCAGAGGATCTCACACAGATCCCTTGTGCTTGCGCTTCAGCAGAGGGGAAAGGCGGGGTTTCAGCATCCCTTCCCCGGCTGCCCAGCAGGAACTGAGCTCCCATCAGCAGGACTCCTGGCGGAGGATTTTGGAACAGATAACCAGTGCTGGTAGAGCCACACTGAAGGTGACTCCAGCTCCCACTTTGCCCCAGAATCTTTGAGCCTCCCCGCGGTGCTGGATTGACGTTCTCTCCGTGATTCGGGGCACACAGAAACTGAAGCAAGTGTGGAAAGAGACGAGGGGCAGGGCTGGGCTGGTGCCTGCATGGAGCCATTCCAACCACAAGGCTCCGTGAACTGCGAGCAGCACTGCCAAAACCAGCACGGGCAGAGGCAGCACTTCCCATTCGAAAGGGCTGTTCCAACCCTGCGCAGCACAGAATCTGGTTTTATCACTTTTTATCCGATTTATTTGGACTGAATATTCATTACAGAGGGTCGGGAGGGGGGAAAAGGTAGATCCTCATCTGAACTTAATCCCCCAGCACTGCTGTGACTCTCCAGGTCTTCCAGTCTCTAAGAAGTGTGGTCTGGCTCTGAGAAGTTGAGTTACCCTTACCTAAATTAACTTGAGTTAATTTTATAGCCAGCCTATTTGAAAGACTCATCCACACCACACAATTCTGGCCGAAGTTATTTCAAATGTCAATGTTGCCTTAGTGCACATCTTAACTATTTCACAGGGGCTTCTTCTTTATCTGTTTCCATCTTGAGACAATCTGATTGCGTGCAGGAGAATTAGTTACTTCGAGAACAGGAGAGATCACCCCCATGAATACTAATCCACAGCCTTTATTAAATCGAATTTAAGGGGCTGGGGGGGTAGGTGAGAGAAGGAGGGAGAGGAAGGAGGGTCTGAATGTGCAAGCTGGAATCTGGATGTGTTTGAAGAAGCAGGAGGAGCCGAGCTGCAAGAGGCAGCTTTTCTCTGCCCTCTTCAGGGCAGCACGGCCCCACACAGGTGTGTGCAGGTGTGATGGGCTGGATCGTGGGTAGGGGCTCCGGTTTGCCTGGGACTGCTACACAAAATGCAGAAGCAGGCACAGCTGCGTGACTGGCGCCTCCTCCTGCCTCTTCACCGCGACCTTTTTTCTGTTCCTATTACACTGAAGTCTCTTGACTAATTATGCAGGATCTCAGCCTGCTATGTGATCCTGTTAGCTCCGGGCGTAATTGCAAATGAGACAAGAGATCTCAGCTGTACAGCTCCTTGCAGTGGCACTCGTTCTTTGTCCGATGTTAATTATTCCTTGCAGCTGACAACGAAGCAAAGACCAAAGAGTTAATTCTCAGTACAAAGGAAAATCAGTACTTGCTAATACGTTCTGTGTTACTCCGCTTATTTACCCAGGAATTGTTTGGTTTTGCAATGCGAATACTCGAAAAACAGGTGCTAGATAAAAGGTGAGAACAGTGACACACAAAGGAAAACATCAGATTTACTTGCAAGCCAGAGAGGATGCGCCACAAGCTGTTCTCAGGGAAGGTAGTAATGGAGCACAAACTTTGTAGGGGTTTTTCTTCCACGCCCCTGCAGCTTTGATGGTCCCTTTCCCACTCTGGCATATCCCTGTAGCGACCACCACAATGCGCGGCACGGGACATGCAGGGAGGATGGAGGCACCCTCACAACCCCCATCCCAACCCTCCTGGACAGCCCTGGCGGAGGGAGGAGGGGAATCTGGCCCTTCTCTCTGCAAGAGGAGCACCCCAGCCACCCTGGGGAGACCCCCAGGAAAACCACAGTGGCACTGCAGAACAGATCTGCTGGAGTCACTGGGGCTGTGAGCAGCACCCGGCCCATCAGATGGGGGTTATTCCTCCACTGCACGGTGGCACCTGCCTTGTTCTGACACAATTACACAGGTCAGGAGCGCAATCCACCCTCTGAAGCCCACCTGGTTCTGAAATACAGCCAAATGAGTGTTTTGCACACCTTCAGGTGTCCCTTACAACTGGACTTCACCACCAAAGACAACAATATTCAGCCTTTCCGTACTTGTACATTGTTTAGGCCAGGATTTTTTGCCAGACTGAGGAGTCCCCCAGGGACACACAGGTTTTTTCCTCTAGCCTCTGCAGTGCCATCACCTCTGTGTTCACCTCTGGGTGCAGTGGTTTGTTTCACGCCCCTTTGTCTTCTTTTCTGATTCCATCAGTTTGTATCTCAAAGTCGGTACGTATTGGAGGATTTTAATGTATTGTGGTCCCTGAAAAGTGTTCGTTGGTCTTAATCCAAATAAAGTTGGAAGTAAGGAAGTGGAAATGCTGGATATCATTTTATTGCAGCTTTCCTGTACCTAAAGAGGTTCTGGAGAGAGATTTTTCACAAGGACATGAAGTGACCGGACAAGGGGGAATTTGCCTTTAGCTGAGGGTGAGTAGATTTAGATTAGGTATTATGACAAAATTGTTCCCTGGGAGGGTGGGGAGGCCCTGGCAAAGGGTGCCCAGAGCAGCTGTGGCTGCCCCTGGATCCCTGGCAGTGCCCAAGGCCAGGCTGGACATTGGGGCTTGGAGCAGCCTGGGACAGTGGAAGGTGTCCCTGCCCATGGCAGGGGGTGGGAATGAGAAAATCTTGAAGGCCCCCTCCAACCCAAACCATTCTGTGAGCCTATAACCACATTTTTCTGAGAATATGGCCTAGGACTGATGCATCATGCAAATGTACTAATAAAAAATTAAATGTGCATCTAATTCAGGTCTTCCTTTTTACTTTCAGCGATGCAGTTTTAAATTCATGAAGTGTAGTCAAATATTATGCAGACAGCCAACGCTATTAATGCAGAGGATGACTCTTACAGTTTTGTGGAATGCTGTGCAATATTTGGGATTAAGGCTTGCTCAATCCCTCTCACTGAAGCCGTTCCTAGTCTTCCATCCTTCTGCAGCCACATTTTGAGAGTGAGGTAAAACGAATGTGATAAATGCAGCAAACAATTACCATCAGGAGAGAGGTTATGCCTTATCCTCGCAGCCTGAAGGGAGACAATGAATGCTGAACACTTAAGTCTTTTTGCAGCTCAAGCCTCTCTCTAATTGAGGCAGTATTTTGTTCTTCGTAAGATATGTGGAATGCATCTCATAAAATTACGCTCATTATTTGAAAAAAGAAGAGAAAGAAAGAAATAGCCTGTACATGATGAAAAGCACTTAAAAGCCAGGGTCTCCTCGAGGTTTATTTCTGTAGGTGAAGTTCTACATCATTAATAATAGAAACTAGGGTGGGGAAGCGAATACAGATCACTATTTCCTGCTTCTAATTATAATGCTTCATCACATACATTTTCATAAGTGTCTGATTCTGGATATTTGATCTGAAAATACTGAAGATTCCTCTGAAGAAAATATATGTTCAACATGGACACATTTCCCCTTGTTTCAGATACGTTTTTAATATAACCAAGTGCTACTCTGTTTCAGTAAATACATGCTCTACCTAAACAATAGTGGAGTGCACATTTTATTTTTGACTACTTACCATCTTTACACAGTTTATTGTTCTGAAGTCACAGAGAACAAAACTCCTCAGAGGAGAAGATTAACCCAGAAACTGTCAGCGTGTGCTAATCTTCGTTATTTCAAATACTATACACACTTTTTTTCCCCGCTTTTTTCATTAAATATTGAAGAATCCCCACATGCCTGGATGGAAACATTTCCCTTCAAAGTGTAGAAAATGTCTAGCCCCATTTGCTTAACATTTTCGTGCATAGTCGCCCTGTCACAAATCCAGGCATGAACTCGAGGGGAGGCAGGGCCCAGAAACTCAGCTCTTGCAAAATGGAGTATTTGTGAAGGCTGTGGAACACTCAGAAATAGAAAATAGGGGTCTATTTAGACACAAACTGCAGGCTGATCGTTAGGAAAATGTTCTCACTGGATGGGCCACGCGGGCAGGACAAGTTACAGGGGCGGAGCTCAGCGCACGTAACCCAAATTGAAGATTCTAGCACCTGTTGGTTTTGGGCAGAGCACACATGCCACTGCAAGAGGAAGGCAGAAACCCGACCCACGGAGGGCACAGAGCTCCTTTGTCCTGCCAAGGGCTCTTGTTTGGCAAGGGGAATGCCATCGATGTGCCATGCATCCGCAGGCCCTGTTTGGTGACTGGTTCATGCAGCGGGTGTAATTATTGATGGAAGGACATTAAGCTGCTCCACTTCAGAGGATTTCATTCAGAGGCAAATCCAGCCGCATCCCAGGTGACTGCCACTCCATCCCTGCGAGTGCATGACACAGAAAGTGTGTGTTTCACTTTCCCCAGGGCTCTCTGAAGTGCAAGGCAGGATGCCATCACGCTTAGCCTGGACTGGCAGTAATTAGAGTGACCCAGGCTCTCTCAGAACAACTGGAGCTAAAAAAATGCAGCTTTACCTCTGCTGACCTTCTCCACAGCTGCCACACTGGACAAGCACCACGGGATTGAAAGCATAAATTAACTCAGGGGCTCCTTTGGAGCAGCATTGATTCAAGAAGTGCAGCAATGGACAACTGCTTCCTCAAAACCTCAAGCCATCAAACAAATGCGTAGGAGACCTTTAATCCAGTGGGTTTTATAATATGGCTTAGCTAATATAACAGAGACACGAGCCAGGCCATTTCAAATGCACGCAATCCAGTATGAAAACGAGTGTTTAAAAAAAACAAAAAATGTTTAGCACAATATCAAAGTTCATCAAGGAAAGGGAGGGGAGAGGTTGCGAAGTCAAAAGGCCAGTCAAAACAGATACAAATTCACTGATCATCATGGTTGTCTGAAAGGTCTGTGCATTCTACATTTGCACTGACAGATAACGTGTCACCTTTGATGCACAACCATAAAATCCTCTTATTAAAAACTCTTAAGCAGGCAAAGTTTTATTTGATGGCTCTGGCCAACACGCCTACTTTAGACAACTTATTCCCGCCTTCAGACTTTTCCTAAGTAATGGAAGGTTTTGAAATATATCGCTTAAATGCACTTCACACCCACAATATTGCCCAAATATTGTGTGCCCAAATATTGTGGTCTCACCCATAAACGGTGAGACCATAAATCTTGTTCAAACAGGCTGCATAAAAAAAAAAAAAAAAATCAGCTCAAGGTTAGCCTTGCAGAGCAACTGTGTTTGTTCTTTGCAAGACCTCCCTTCAAAAATATCCATATCAACATCTAAATTCGCCCCCTCTGCCTTCCCTCACGCCTTGGGTTAGCACAGAGCCCTCAGAAGGACGGGTTTGTGAGGCAAATTGTCAGGCTGCTGACAGCACTGCCACCCTGGAGCCGGTGGCAAACCCCCACCGAAGTACAGCAGCGCTTCTCCAGCACGGGTGAAAACCAGTGACCTTCACGCATAACGCAGGGTTCCTGGCACACCTCTGCTGCCAGCAAGGCTGGACGTGTGGAGCCCTGGAAATAGCAGCTGTAGGAACCTCTGCAGGCTCAGAAGGGATGTGATGCTGTGACTGAGTTTCTGAGAGAGCTGTGGGAGGCTGGGGCTGGTGTGTACCTGTCAAAGTGCCACTGGCATCGGGGTGGGGAAAGCGGAGCTTCTTCCGGACTTCCCAGGGTGTTGATTTTGATAGTACCTAAATTTGGGCTAGTTTTGGATCGGGGTCACCTGGACTGGCTTCAGTTGCACTGCTTTGGTGCTATGCTGACATGAGAAACATTCTGGTATTTCCCTTTCCTCGACAAGAACATCGGGATGGCAAACGGCCGTGTGGATGGCATTGGGAAGAATAAAGGCAGCCTTCTGCTTGTTTGCTTTTTTTGTTTTAGTGAGATTGAATCTCTGATTCGGAAAATTGATTAGTTGTGCTTGATCTTTCCCACACAGCGCTGAGGATAATTGCTAAATATGTTTATCTTGAGATCTTTGTGGTACCAGAGTTCACTCTTCTTTATACTCCCAGTCCCTAAGGACCAGGAGCTCAGAGGGCACAGTGTGCATTTCTTACTCTTTGACAAAGGAATAATGCAGCACAGTTTGAACAAGACTGCTAGAAGAGATGCAATTCAAGAGATCCTTTCTATTGTCACTATGACCTCTTTTTACATGAATGTATTATGCTTCCAAAACCTTTTTGGGAGATAAGCACGCAACTTAGAACTACAGGCAAGTAGAGGCAGAGAAAAGTAAAGGGGATGAGTGGAATGCTGGAATTCCAATAAAATGGGATTTTGAACAGTAGTAATTACATGGATATGATAGCAATTATATGGATTCATTAGATATAGGGTCTTACCACGAAGCTGTTATAGAGGTGATGAGGAAGTCTAGTAGGAGTGAAAGATATGTCCCTCCAGTTCATTTATTCCCTTAGTTTACATATAATTTACATTTTTTTATTCTCTTTCACATGCTTTTTATTTTCAAAGTATCAAAGGCAGGATCTTTCAGCAGTTTTTTTTTTTCCTGCATTCTGGACGAGACACAAAAATGCCAGCGTGCATTTAACCAGAGCAATCAGAAGAGAAAGGGTCCTGCATGCAGGAAGCAATTGCAATTTGCCCCTTGCCCAGCTGCTGAAAACTAAAACTATTTCCCACTGCAGACTTTGCTAGTAGTTTCAGTATTAGGTCAGGACAGAATCTGGTGTACAGCTTCTCTGTCCCCCTTTTGCAGCAGGGAAAAAACAAGGCTGCTGCCCATTATTATTTCTTTCAACTTGAATATGTGGATGCAAGAAACCCAAGGAACGGCTCTGACAGCTCCTCAGACGATGTGAAATTACCCTATCTCACTAAAATTGTTCTTGGGGGTGCAGATACCTCTCTACCTCCTGGCAATGAGGGCAGAATAAACGCTGAGACTAACAAATCTGGTTACGTAAGAAATCTGAGGTGGAAAGAGAAGTGAGCGTGAGTCATAAAGGTAATGATCTCACAAGCAGCACAACGAGTGCAGTGAAGAGAGAGTTTCCATGTCAGTCACACAGCATTAGAAATGATTCACTATGGTTTTTTTGGGGTTTTTATTTTGGTAATTCCTTCTTTAATTGGAAGGACTGTACCTGTGTACCACACGCTCGCGTAAATCACCTGCCGGTCCATCTGTCTGAGTATCCATCCAGCTCCCACCTCTCCTCCCTTTGTTATTGCTCCCAGCTGTCCCTAAGGGTACCGCTGGAGCAGATCATCGCCGAGTAAATCAATGTATTTTAGGGATGAGCTTTCATGCAAGTGACACTAATTATCACGAAATAACAAAACTGTGTCGTTAAACCACCTGACCATGCTCACTGTGCTGCTTTATGTTCCATCATCCCCTGAGTGCGCCTGCTGGTTCCGGTAGGTGGGTTGTTTTTCTTCTCACCGCTTCTCCCAACAGATAAAATTAAACTGTCTCAGCCCGAGAAAAATTATGAAATCTGCAGCGGTGAATAATCAGTCCTTTCAGACAGAAGCAGCCGTGGGGACGTTTTAAAACTTTCCAAAAAATTGTCACTTGCCAACTGCAGTGACTTCTTGTTTCAGTCGCGAAGGAACCAGCAGAGTGTACCTGCTCTGTTTTCACATGTAATCCCACGAGATGGGTTTTGTTGGAAGCAGATGATTATTTTTAGCCTCATTGTCAGAGCCAAAGACGAGATTTCAATATTACAGAGGAGAGGGTAGTCTTCAGTGATGGCACTGTGCTAATTGCTGTCAAAACCTGGCTCTTGACAGACAGAAGAAGCTTGAGAAAGAGAAGAAGCGTGGAACCAGGTTTATTGATAAACTGCTGATAAGCTCAAAGGTTTGCCTTGTTTGGACAGCACCCTCCAGCCCCTGGGAGGGCTTTCAATGCTCTTTATCGCAGAAATATTTGCTGTATAAAGATAGGAGAAAAAAAATTTGCCTTGAAGCTTGTAAGGGAGCACATCTCGTGCTATTGTGTGTTTGACAGTGGGTGTTAATCCTTACGACATCCCAACAGCAACCTTCCAGCACCCCAGCACATTACTGTTTATCATGGCACTTTTTAATGATCTTCTGGTAATTTTCTCTTCATGCTTTTCCCAATTGACCTGAATTATACATTCCGGGGCAAGTTTTATGGGCCATTATACGAAATGCTTCACTAAAATCTTTACATGCAATCATATTATACACCTCTTTGCCTTATTGAATTCCGTACTTGCTAATGCACATGTTTTCTGGGTTTTTTTTTTTTTCCTTTCCATGACAATTGTTCATCTGTGACTAATCATCCACTTCCAGCTAGAGATTAAAAAAACCCACTGTCTCGATAAATTTCAAAAATAGCTAAAGAGAACAAAATAAGTCAAGCGAAAGTAGATAATTTCCTTTCCTTAAAGACTGAATACACGAAGTAATTCTCGTTTAATATCACGTAGCTGTCTCGCAGTGCACTTGGCTGTACACTCCACCTCAGGCTCACCCATACTGCAGCTCCAGACATGCTTACACTATAACCCAAAAGAAGGTAAATTTAGATGGGATCTTGGGAAGGAATTGTTCCCTGTGAGGGTGGGCAGGCCCTGGCACAGGGTGCCCAGAGCAGCTGTGGCTGCCCCTGGATCCCTGGCAGTGCCCAAGGCCAGGCTGGATATCAGGGCTTGGAGCAGCCTGGGACAGTGGGAGGTGTCCCTGCCCATGGCAAGGGGTGGAAGAAGATGATTCTTAAGGTCCCTTCCAACCCAACCATTCTCTGGCAAAGCACTGCTTCTCTGCTGCGGGTTTTCTCTGGGCCTGGCATTAATAATGAGCATTTAATTTCAAAACAAACCAGAGATATCCATAAAATCATTACTGAGCTCCTGCACAGGGAGTGATGTAGAACCTTCCAAAGGAAATAACACCAGGCATCTTCAGGGCTTGATGTCTCAAACCTGGGCCGGCCAGGGCGCAGGGCAGTGCTCAGTAGGGAACAGATGTGCAGGAAGAGAGGAACGAATAGAAGGTCACAAGATACATGCCATGTTTTTTAAGCCTATAAGTCTTTGGGGATTTTTTTCTCACTATCCAAGTGGCTCTTTTTATCCGTATCTCTGAACAAAAACAAAGAAGAAATTCTTGGAGACTTTTTTTTTTCCATTTCCAGAGACCGTTTCCAACTTCCATTTCCAGAGAGCGTTTTACTGGATGTACTGAACCTCCACACAGCAGGGAGTGACCAATGTCTTCTAGATTGCCATGTGCAGCTCCGAGCTCCTGGGCTCCCTGGAGGTAATTCATCACCAGCAGTGTGTTACTGCAGTGTGCCCAAAATTCGAGAGAATTTATCACCAAGGCGATACTGCTGTTCCGAAAACATCCCCAAAGATACGGCACAAACGCATTTTTAAAATTCCGACGGGAATGAATGTGTGTGACACGCAGCTCAGATGACTGGAAGTTTAAAAGCTATTACTTTCCATCATTAGTAATCCCCAGGGCTAGAGCATTCAGCTGTGAAGACAGTTTTGTACTTGCAGTGGCACAAGGTCATCATAAAGAGATTATTTTCTGCGGTGCTTAGCTGGAGTTTCTTTCCCCAAATGACTTCCATGGCTACAGGTAACTGTGTTTTCATCGCCAGAAAAACAAATGCAAAACAAACAAAATGATCCAGGCCCGATCTCCTCTGTCTTCTCAGAGCACTGAATGTCAAGAGTTTAAACTTCTCCAGAAGTATAGACTTCTGAATTTGCATTCTTCAAAAGCCACTTACAAATATTCGGTATAATGTATTTATTAGCGCGGGTGAAATACTTCAGCAGATACAAAGAAATTGCCTATTATGTACCAATTTATTAGTTCATTTCACATTAGTCTGTGATTTATACTACATGGCTTCAAAGGGGAGGATAGAATGGAAAGAATAAAATGGTGAGATTTATGCTTCCAAATGTATTATGAAATGGAC
Organism: Oreocharis arfaki; assembly: GCA_013398015.1. NCBI lineage: Eukaryota > Metazoa > Chordata > Aves > Passeriformes > Paramythiidae > Oreocharis > Oreocharis arfaki. The sequence goes on from VZRR01001008.1 coordinate 116,976, forward strand.
CAAAATATTAGCAGTTAAAAGATGAGTTTAAAAATATCTCCCAATGCCTGTGCAAAGTAAATTGAAAGAGAAAAAGAAGGATAATTGCAGTATCTCATTTTAAACATGATTTCCCTTGTTTGCATTCTCCTTCAGAACCAACATGACCACTATTTATTCTCAGGACAGCCACCAGTAAAAGGACTGGAAAGTTGATATTATTAATTGGTCATTGCTCAGGTATCTGTGGTGTCTTGCCAATTCGGAGTGCTGCAGAATTTCAGCTTCCCTTTTTCCTCCTTGAGTAATGCAGTAGTTGTGAAAAGCAACACTTTTGTTATCCTGGTCAATTCTGAGGGTGCACAGCTGTGAACCATAATGGAAATACTGCTAATAGCAGCAGCCTGGAGCCTCCCATGTGCAGAGATCATTCATTTGTTCACCCAGCATGTGAGGCACCAGCAGAAATAATAAATGTTAACGCAGCTGAGTTTCACACAACCTCGCGGGGACACCGGCAGGGCACGGAGCACCCGCGAAGTGCGGCGTGGAAACCTTGAAAACTCAGAAAATCAGGTTGTCCAAGCTGCTGTGCTGGCAGAGAACCCCGTTTTCTTAGAGAATAATCACTGATCAGACAGCTGCTGAGACTCTTGTGGGAGAAGACATGCGTGGGGGACAGGGGAAGCGGTGCCTGTGGCACCGGCGCGATGCCCGCGTAGAAGGACACACCAAGAGGAGCACAAAGAGGACGGGGAAACCTCCAGAGGGGGAAACACAGAAATTTCTGCTTCCACTGGTTCTCTGTGAGATCTTTCTTGGCCTTGACCAGCCCCGTGAGGCTTCCCCTTCTCATCATGATGGACTTTCGCACAAGAGCAACGCAATAATTCACCTGCGCACATAAATGTGATTAAAAACGCTCTTCTTCTGAAATCACGTTTTCCCCAGATATTTTGTGCTTTGCAAATGGGTGCAGCACAGAAGGTTGCCCGGGACACAATCCATGACACCCCTCGTTTATGCCAGGTTTTACCATTTTTGTATACAACGCTCTGCCTCCTACACAGTCAGCAATTGTGTTAAATCCTGCTAAAGCGCTAACATCAACAGTGGCAAAAAAAAAAATGAAACCCAAAAAGCCTTAACAGAAGCCATTACTGAAACCTCAAACTGTAAAATACGTGTGTGTGCACACACATGAAAAAGTAAACGTATCGTGGGGTATTTCAATTGCAATATTTCATGTTAGGAGTAAACGTTTGTCTTGCTGTATTTGGGTCCTGATAAAGCACCAGGAAAAAAATCCTGTCTTTGGTAACAAGGAATTTTAAATATTAATAGGTATTTTCTGCTGCCACTTTGTCCTGCCCTTCTGCGTTATCTGTTTCTCTTTGGCTGGAAGTACAAAGTTTTCAGGCTGAAGGGATGTAGGATATAATTTTAAGTGCCTAAGCCCAAGCCAGTGGATACAGATTTCAGTCTATTTTGCACTGAAACACAGTAAGAAACAAACGATGCAGTTATTTACAAGCACTTGGAATAGCTGATGCCGTTTTCACTACATCCATCCTCTGAAACCAAATTTCAGGGCTGACAAATGCCTCAGTTTTTGGGTGGCCAATGGCAAGGGAATGAATTCCACTCAACTCATGTGCAGAGAATGTCCTTCATTCCCAGATGCTCATTGGAGCACTCAAAATCCTTAGGAAGAAAAGCTGCCCCTCATGAAATATATTCAATCTTTTTCCCCAGGGAAGAATATGGAGCAAAAGATCCCTCTCCGTGGGGTCACTGAATAAAAACATATGTGACTTGTATTATACAAATAACAATAATCAAAGTTTACAGCAGCAATTTTGAGTTGTTAACAGTGGTTATTATTAGGACCTGATAACAAAGCATGACACTGAAAAGTTTCTTGAAGTCATAAATATTTTCCATTCTGTAGCTAATCAGAGAAGAAAATAATTTTAATTACTTTTTTTTTTTTTTAAATAAAGGAAAACCAGAAAACACAGCAAGGGGGTTGGAATGAGTTGTTCTTTAAGGCCCCTTCCAATCCAAACCACTCTGTGATTCCAAGATTCTACAAAAAAACAAAGCTGCTGGACTTTTTACCACCTATTTCCATTCTTCTACAGAAATGAAAGAGACAATTTTGCATTATGGGGCATTTTTTCCCTAGTTTAGGAACCACAAGTGTGGTTTTTGAGCCCGTTGCTGCCGTTGCCTCAGCAGATCTGGGTGCTCAGAACCTTCACAGGGTGGGTACCTTGCACAGAGTAGTTGCATCTCAGAGAAGTTGTGCAGAAAATTCTGTAAGGGGCTAAACTGGAGGGCTAAAGTTTGAGTTGAATATAATTGTGCCCCTCCAGGCATAGAAGTATCAGCTACGACTTCCTGAGGCAATAATTAAATTAATGCATAATGAAAATTCATTTGTATTAATGAATAGTGCATTAGGCAGGCATTAATATTGCATTAATTTTAGATTTTAAAAATCAGATATTATGAAAATTAAGAATATGACCTGTCCTTTATTTCTTGATGAAGGCTTGCATGACTTCAGACCAAAAAAACACACTTTTGAAGAAAAGGCTGATTATGCTCTGAGGAGATCTTGGAACTGACCATTCCAAGAGAAAAAAATAGGGAAGTCTGACACCTCATAAAATCATGGGTAGAAACTGAAAGAATAG
>VZRR01001009.1:0-51043 GCA_013398015.1 Oreocharis arfaki
GAATTTTGGGTGTCCTTTGGTCCATCCTGGGTGTCAGTGGAATTTTGGGATCACTGGAATTTTGGGAGTAATTTGGTCCTTTTTGGGTGTCACTGGAATTTCGGGATCACTGGGTTTTTGTGTGTCATTTGGTCCGTTTTGGGTGTCACTGGAATTTTAGGATCACTGGAATTTTGGGTGTCATTTGTTTCCTTTTTGGGTGTCACTGGAATTTCGGGATCACTGGGGTTTTGGGTGTCATTGGAATTTTGGGATCACTGGGGTTTTGGGTGTCATTTGGTCCTTTTGGGATCACTGGGGTTTTGGGTGTCATTTGGTCCTTTTGGGATCACTAGAATTTTGGGTGTCATTTGGTCCTTTTTGAGTGTTACTGGAATTTTGGATGTCGTTTGCTCCTTCCTGGGTGTCATTGGAATTTTGGGATCACTGGGGTTTTGGGTGTCATTGGAATTTTGGGATCACTGGGGTTTTGGGTGTCATTGGAATTTTGGGATCACTGGGGTTTTGGGTGTCATTGGAATTTTGGGATCACTGGGGTTTTGGGTGTCATTGGAATTTTGGGATCACTGGGGTTTTGGGTGTCATTGGAATTTTGGGATCACTGGGTTTTGGGGTGTCATTTGGTTCCTTTCTAGGTGTCACTGGATTTTTGGGATCACTGGGTTTTTGGGCATCATTCGCTCCTTTGTGGGTGTCATTGTAATTTTTGGGATTACTGGAATTTTGGGTGTTATTTGGTGCTTTTGGAGATCACAGGATTTTTGGGATCACTGGGTTTTTGTGTGTCATTTGCTCCGTTCTGGGCGCCACTGGATTTTTGGGATCACTGGAATTTTTGGGGTGATATTCCCTCTGTTCAATGGCAGCTGCTCTGGGGTTTCTCACCGGAGCAGCTCTCCCTGATCCCAAATATTGATGCCCATGGTGTCCATATTGGTGTCCATGGAATGGGATGGATGGTTCCCACTCACTCTTCCCAAGCATGGCTTGTCTGGGAATGGGAAAACCCAAGGAATCACGGGATGGATGGAGGGATGGATGGATGGATGGATGGATGGATGATGGATGGATGGAGTGGGACTGTTTGGGATTTGGGATGAGGGAAGTGCGGGTGGTGCCGAAGCTGTGGGATGTGCTCACCTCAGGCCTCACCTTCCTGTGGAATTAAAAATGAAATTCACAGGAAAAGTCGGAGATTTGGGCTCAAATCCTCGGCTTCAGCTCAGGGATTCCGGGATCTTTTCCTGCCTGAGCCAGGGGCGATTCTGGATCAACCTTTCCCATTCCCAACCCATAAATCAGGGAATCACGGAGTGTTTGGGGTTGGAAGGGACTTTCAATCTCATCCCGTTCCTAACCTGGCCGTGGGCGGTCGGATGGGGTTGGGTGAGGAGATGGGAATGTGAAAATTCCATGCCCAGGCTCTCCTTGCTGCCTCTTCCCATGTCCTTATTCCAGCAAAAGCAAATCTGGAGGCAGGGAAACACCAACAGATTCCTGCTTGGAGAATTCCTCCTGCCCCAAACCCAGGAGGGAATTCAGGATCTTTGGGATCTTTGTTGCCTTTGTCTCGGCTCCTGTTCCCCTCAGGAGCCCTTGGGAATGTGAATAACCTGGAAAAGCTCCAGCTGGAATAACCGGAGCGGTGCAGCCCTGGCTGCCAGCCAAGCACTCAATCCCTTCATCCATCACTTCCCAACCCTTTTTCCCCCCCCTTTTTTTAACCCCAAACTCCTTCAAATTCGACGTCTTCCCCACAAATCCCCACCTCTCCTTATCCATGAATCCTGCCCCCCCGGAGATATTCCCTTTTTGAGGATATTTAATCCCATTCCACCTTTTTTGAAGGGAAGAAGCATGAACAAACCTGGATTAACATCCCCTGGGTGCCCCACGTGGCAGCAGGGTGATAAAACTGCAAATATCCCCTTCTTTTTTCCATGGATCTGTCGGATGAGCGGTGATTCCCAACAAAATTCCCCTTTGGAGTCATCCACCCCAAACCTTCGCTGCTCTCCTGGAATTTCTTGGGAATTGGAGCTCAGGGATGAGTACCCAACCCTCCTTTGCTGTTTGCAGCAGCTGCAAGGGCAAATCCAACAATTTTCCCTCAAATTGGTCCTCTTGGAGAGGGAGAAAGATTCTGCCTGGAGGTGAAATTCCCAACAAGCACCCAACTGGAATTTTCTGCTTGGAAAAGCCTGTAAATTTAGCAAAAAAAAGGCGTTTTTAATGTGAAAATCTGATTTTTGGGGAGTCACCACGGAGAAGGGAAAAGGAGAGGAGGGTCTGGAGGTCATTCCCAGGAATCGCCAGGTGTTTTCCTGCTTTTCTCCTGGATGCTTCCAAGCTGAAATCCTCCATCCCAAACTCCTGGAACATTCCTCGTCACAGGAATCTTAGAGGGACTCTTTATTCCCATTAATCCCTGGTGTTAATTGGAACAGAATCCCTGGAAAAGGGCGAAGCTGGATGAAGTCTTTGAGATTTTTTTTTTTTCCCCCCTGAATCCATCATTTCCATCCTGGAAGTTTTCCATATTCCCTGGGAACAGGTGAGGCTCAGACCAGGAGACGAATTTTGAATTGCCCATAAAAAAAGAATAAAATTCCTTTTGGCAGCACCACTTCTGCTCTGTAGAGAGAATTCCCTGTTTTCCAGAGGGGGAATTCTGCAGCGATTTTGGGGAGTCATTAAACCACCAGCAATAACCAAAATTCCAGACCCCTCTGGCTGGATCCTCAGGAAGTTCATCCTGGATTTAGGAGCCTGGAGAACAGGGTTGGATGCAGGTGATTCCTGATTTTCCAGGCTTTTTCTCCCGGATTAATTGAGGCAGGAAGCGCCTCCTGCTTTTCTCCCACCACATTTGGGCTTCGTTGCCTCAGGCTGGTGTTGGGAAAGGAGGGAACAAAGCTGAGCTCTCGGCGTTAGCAAAGAAATGGACGAATTCAAGGATTTATGGATTTTAATCCCAATTTTCCAAGCCAAGAGGAGCGTTTTTAACGGGAGAAAAGCTCTTCCTGGCACCGACGGTGGGTGGGAGCATCACCCTCAGGTGGCCTCAGCTCCAACCTCTTTCCCTCTGCAGGTGAGGGACTCTCCAGGCTCTGTGCTGACTCCAGGGATTTCCAGGAGCTGCTTCCCAAGGGGAATGTTGTGTGCCCAGATCCTGGTCCTGGCGGTGGCCACGGGGCCGTTCGGAGCTGGGGCTGTCCATGAAGGTGAGTGACAAGTGACCCCTGGGTCGCCACACCTGGGACACTTCAGGGAGGAAAATCCCTTTTCCAAGCAGTTTTTCCTGCTCCTGGCACGGATCCGCACGTGGAGCTGTCGGGGTGGAGCTGTGGTGCCGTTAATTCCCACGTAGGATTGGGATCATCTGGATAACAGGGCACCTCCAAAGGAATTCGGGGCCTGAATTCCTGCTCTGGGATTTATGGAGAAGTCTGGGATCGGTGTCCTGCCTCTGTTCTGCCTCCTGCTCCAGAGGGAAGTGGGGAAAAAGGGAAAACAAATCCCATCCTGATTCCTCCTCTGAATTCCAGGACCTGGTTCCAGCTACCACACAGGAAATGGGAGAGGAAAAACCTCAAGGAGGCCCTGAATCCTCCCATTTTTTTAGGGATTCAGGATGGCACAAAGATTCACTTCTCCCCTGCTCCATGCCAGCCCACGAAGAGTTTTTGGGGACGAGGGGCTGGATCCAAAAAGCAGGAGGCAAAAGAATTCCAGGGAGGAGCCTCATGGATGACCCGGCGTGTGGTTTAGGTCTCAGGAGGGGAGATCCATCCTCCAGAGCTAATCCTGAGTTCCCAGGATTGTCCCAGGCTGGGTGGATCCTCCTTATTCCAACAACCCCCAGGTCTGGAGGTGTAAATCCATGAAAATCCGTTAAACTCCACAAGGAGTTAATGGAATCTTCAGCATCAGCTCCAAAATTACCTTGATTAAGCTGCTGTCCATCAATTAACCAATAAACTCGACTCGAAGGCTGTTTAATTCCGAGCTGGGAGCAGGGCAATAAATCAACGCTCGGAGATGTCTCTGGGAAAGCTGTGATGGATGGAACGGGATCGGTTTGGAGGTGCATGGAAAATTCCAAATCCAGTCCTTATCCCCCCTGTGATTAATAGAGCTGTCCCAGGTGGGATTTTCTCCAGAAGGTACCAATCCAAGTGTCTTTAACATCCCACGTTTCCCGTGACAGCTCCAGGTGCCTGATCCAAGCAGCAGTTCCTGGGTTTTGGGAATTTTTTTGCCAAGCTGGAAAGCGCCCACAATGGGCTGGGATTGCCCTTTTATAGGGAAAAAGGCACCATCCTGCCCTTTGGAATCCCATATTTGTTGTTTTCCTCCTCATTTTCCCTGGATGCGAATGAGGGCGGGGTGAGGAAGGCTCTCAGGAATCAGGATGGATGGAGGAAGCTCTCTGGGAATTCGGGATGTGCATCAGGCAGCAAAGACCAATTTTGATACCAATTTTGAGGATTTTGTCCAAATCCGGGTCAAAAAAGCAGGAAAATCTGCACTTCCTGGAGTGGCTCCCAAGAGGTGGGTGGTTCTGGATTTTGTTGGGAATTTCTTGTGGGAATACAGGGTGTGGTTGCCTTGGGAAGCTGCTGAAGGATCTCCACCAGGCCTGAGGATGGAGATCAGGACTGGGATTTGTTTCCCTCGGAGTCTTTCTGGGGGAACAAGGATATCAAAACCCCAAAGCTGAGGAAAAGGAATAGCTCCAAGATAGAAAGAGCAGCTGGGAAAGGAGCTCCTGGTGATCCATGAGCAGCTGAGCTGCTTCCAAGACTCCCCGGACAAGGAAATCTCTGGAAAGGAAAATTGAAATTACTGTCTCCTATTTTTCTCCAGGAAAAGTGCTTTATATTCCCAGTTTAACCCAAAAAGACCCAATCCCTGTTTTTCTTCAGTAAACAAAGTTCGGAAGAACTCAGGAGGCACAAAGGAGGATGAAAAACCCAAAATCCTTGGATAACATCCACCCACAGCTGGAAAATGGTCCCTTCTCCTGCTGGTGGCCAAAGGGGATTGATCAGGGACAATGAAGGAGAGCTCAAAACCCAAACATTTCCAAGTCCTTTGGGGATCCTGCTGGTAGGAATGGGATAAAAGTCCAGGGAATTGAAGAGGTCAGGTTAAAACAGATTTTCCATGTGCAGCAGAATCCTGGGAAACACACCCAGCTCCTCTCTCTGGAAGCTGGGACGGATTCTCCAGCCCGGTTGGGGTGAGTTGGGTCTCCAGACCTGCAGGTGAAAGTCAAGGCTGGATAAAATCCAAAATGACAAAAAACAGGATGAAAAATGGGACAAGGTTGAGCCCAATCCCAGTGAGGAAGATCTAACCCCCTCCTCCAGCAGGGGCTGGAATAACTGCCTGTGAGGGAGAGAAATTCCAAGGAAAATACAAGTTTTCCATATCCCTCGCAGAGCCTTCGTGAGTTGAAGCATCCCAAAAAGTCATCGGATTCCTGTCCATGAAATGGATTTATGGAATGCCTGAAAAATAGGGAATTCAGTTAGGAGGGAGCACTGGGAACGGAAAAATGCCTTGATTTTGGTTAAGGAAATTTCCCAGTGCTCCTGTCCCTTCCCTGCCGTCGGAGCTGTCATGGGATAGCTTGGAGGAACGCTCCAGTTGTTCATTCTTTGCACGAGATTCCGCTCATGCCCAGGGCTGGGTGGTCCCACATCTCCATAGGTGTCCCTGACATGAATCCCGGGATGGTTGATGGGATGGCAGAGCTGCCACATTCCCAAATTTCAGTTGTGGGTGGCTCAGAGGTCTGTGTGTGCCTCTGGCAATACAGAGGCATTCCTTTGCTTCCAGAGGGTCCTACGGACCTGCAAGCTTTGGTGGAGCTGGAATTTGGGATTTGTTGTTTAAATCATGGAATAGTTGGAGTTGGAAGGGGCCCTTTAAAGGTGATTTAGTCCCACCCTGCCATGGGCAGGGACACCTTCCACTATCCCAGGTTGCTCCTGGCCTTGGACACTTCCTTGGACACTGGATGAGAAACTTCCCCTGGGTCAGAACATCCAAATGAGGAATTTGGAGGAAATTAAGGAAAACACAGCACCTGTTGCTGTGGGAAGCACCTAACTGTGATCCCTCCATCTCTCTTTCTTCCCTTCGGTATCCTGGGAATTCAGGTGGCTCTGGCAGGTTTCCCTCATTCCACGTTGTGGGATGAACCTCCCTGTCCCTCTCGTCCCCCAGCCTGCAGGACAGCAGAGGTGGCCGACGTTCTGTTCCTCGTTGGGCACTCGGAGGGCGCAGGGAAGGAGAGCTCCCGGCTGCTCCGGGATTTCATCGGGAGCACGGCCAGGTCCTTCGAGAGCGTGGAGATGGGAAGAGGAGGCGTCCGGCTGGGCCTGGCTCTGTACGGGGAGACACCGAGGTGGGTCTGTCCATCCTCCTCCTCCTACTCCTGGATTCCTGGAATCCAGCTCGTGGCCATGGACAAAGAGGTCCTGCAGCTCTGGGGAACCTCTGAGCAAGAACGGAATGCTCAGCGGAGTCGTCCCGAGGTGCTCGGCCACAGGGAATTCTTCCAGGGCAGGAAGGATGGGTTTAACATCCAAATTCCATTAAATTCCATTAAATTTAGATCCTGGGTTGTGGTACCGCAGTCTGGGGCTCATTCCCTGCACTCCCCTGACCACTGTGAAGAGAACTTCTGGTCATGAGTTAAATCCATAGAATGCTTTGGGTGGGAAGGGCCCTTCAAGACCATTTCATTCCAACTGCCATGGGCAGGGACACCTTCCAGTATCCCAGGCTGCTCCAAGCCCCGTCCAGCCTGGCCTTGGACACTTCCAGGGATCCAGGGGCAGCCACAGCTTCTCTGGGCCGCTGGAAACTAAATGTCAGCCTTATCTCTGGTGATTGCCATTTTCCGTGCATCCCTGGCTCTTTATTCCCCCATTTCTCATTGCCAGGATGAGCATTGAGCTCACGGATTATGGGACCATCGAAGAAATGCTGGATGCAATTCAGGATCTCTCCTCCAAAGGCAGCAGCCTCCAAACAGGCTCAGCCCTGGCGTTTGCAGCTCAGGCCTTGTCCAGCCAGGACACCCAGAGAGAGGAGGCAGCAAAGGTGGGTGAGCTCCTGAGGTGCTGTCCAGGGAGCAGCTGAGTAATCCCGGAATCTTGGAATGCTTTGAGTTGGAAGGGAGCTTAAAGATCATCCAATTCCCCCCCCCTGCCATGGGCAGGGACACCTTCCACTATCCCAGGCTGCTCCAAGCCCCGTCCAACCTGGCCTTGGACACTGCCAGGGATCCAGGGGCAGCCACAGCTTCTCTGGGAATTCCATTCCAGGGCCTCCCCACCCTCCCAGCCAGGAATTCCTTCCCAAGATCCCATCTATCACTGCCCTCTGGCAGTGGGAAACCATTCCTTGTGTCCTGTCCCTCCATGATCTTGCAAGTTGTCCCTCTCCGCAGGGAAGAATTACTTCCCAACATCCAATCCAAACCTAGTCCTCCCTTAGAAGCTGCTCATGAGGACTCGTAGGGATGAATCCTCTCCTGTGGTGGCAGGAATTTCCCCCTGGAATTGCTGCCCCAAGCAGAGGTGAGACACAAGGCAGGAGGGACATGCAGAGAAGATGCTGTTGGGAGCAGCTCTGCTCCTTCCCAGCTCATGGAAGTGATTCCGTGGGAGTTTCCCCCGAGGTGTTGGGTTTTTGAAGGATTTAATTCCAAGAGAGGGATTTCATCAGTGTGAAACCCCACAGCTCTCACCGTGACCTCCTGATGTTGTGTTGTTCCTTCCCTGGCTCTTACCCCAACTCTTGCAGGTGGTGGTTCTGCTCACGGATGGGAAATCCAGCGATTCCGTGGAAGAGGGAGCCCAGATCCTGCAGGATGGAGGGGTGACAGTTTTTGCTGTGGGTACGTGTGGCCACCAAAACCTCTGTGTGACCAACCCTCGTTCTTCTCCCTGGGGAATATTCCTGATTCACAACACCCCCTTCCCTAAAAACTGTCCCCATCCCCAGGCTCAGCCTTTGGAAACCACTGCAAGTCCAGGAAAATTGTTGTGTTCTTGGATATTTTTGTTTTGATTTATTCAGTGAGAAATCCGTGGTTTTGCATCTGTCAAAGCTACTTGGGAATTCAGAAGGATTTCAAGAAATGGTCCCATGAAAGTCAAAATATTTTAATGTGACATTTGGGAAAAAAAAAAAAAAACAACCCTGAAAATGCTTTTTGTTCTGAAGGTTTCTCTTAATGGGGTTCAGAGACTGACTCAAAAATGTCCCTCAGAATAATTCCACGAGCAAGGAAAGGTTCCATTGCTGCCCCCACCCCCACGAGTGAAATTCCACCAGTCAGATCCTTCCTTTCCCCAAATATTCCAGGGAATGACTGGAATGGTGGTGGGATTTCACTACCAAGAGCAACCAGGTCGATTTGAACCCGTGTGAGGTGAAAACTGGGGAAGGATTGGTTTGTTGGGTGGGTTGTTCCTTATTTTTTTTAGTTCAGCCATAGGAACACACTGGAATTTTCAAACAGCCTCCCAAAATCCCGTTGTCTGCTCAGCACAGGAATGTCTCTGTATCCAGGGGGAAGGACGAGGACAAATCCTGCCCTGTTCCTTTTTTTCCTCAGCCCACAAGCAGCACTGGGACAATCTCTATGACACCTCTGGAGAAATCCTGACCTCTTTTCCCTGGTGGAAGAGGCTTCCTCCACTTCCCCCATCCAGCTTGAGACTCCATTCCTTGTTCCCTCCTTTTCCTTGGCAGCACCACCCAAAACTGGCGTCAAACTCAAAGCCCAGCACGTTGCTCCCCCTTTCCAAAGCCTGCCCTGCCCCATGGATGGTGTTTGATGTCCTCTTTCCCTGCTCTTTCCCTCCCCCAGGGATTAAGGACGCTGACAAGAACGAGCTGGGCAGGATTGCTTCGGATCCCGCTGCGGAGCACGTGCTTTACGTGGAAGATTTCCAGCTGCTCCCAAACGTGGCTCCCAAACTCTCTCGGAGGCTCTGCTTCACCGCCTCGGAGCCACCACGTCCTGTCAAGCAGAGGGTGCAAGGTGTGTCCAGGTTCTCCCTTGATCCTGCTTTCCGTCTGCTCAGACCACCCTCTGGATGTGCTTCCATGGGGACGAACTTCCCGCATCCCTCTGAGGGAGCTTTAGGGGTTTGGGTGATCCTAGAGGAGCAGCCAGCTCATGGAGCAGCTCCTGCTTTGGGACAGTGCTCCTGGGTGGTTTTTTTATGGCTGCCTCTCCATGGTTTGTTTAGGAATAGCAGATCCTGGGAATTTTGATGCTGGATCAAACAAAAGGAGCAGCAATGGGATGGAGCAGCGTTTCTGTTCCTTGGGGTATTTCGTTGTGGGATTATCAGAGGGAATTCTGGCAGCACAGCTCGGGGTCTGGGGAGGAACTTGATTTCTTGCAGAAGATGCAAAGAGCAGGCAGAGATTTCCAAAGGGATTTCCAAAGAGATTTCCAAAGAGATCCAGATCTCTCTTCAAAGACACCCTGATGCTGCAGTGAATCCAGGGGTGATGGCACTGAATTCCTGCCCTTTCTTGGCTCAGGAGCTCATGAGAAGCTGAGTTAAAAAGCTTGGGGCAGAAATGGGGAGAACTTCACCTGAGACTTTAAAGGGTCTCTTTTTTTTGGCTTCTTCTGTGGTTCTGCAGCACTTCAGGGCTTCCTGTGACATTCCATGGAGAGTCCAAGCTTCCTGGCAGGTATCTCCAGTGTCAGAAAGGAGAAGGGCAGGGAGGAGCTGCTGCCCAGTGCATTCACCGGGTGTCCACAGGGAAGTGTAACCAGAACCAATTTTGGTTTCCCCCTTTGTGCTGTCAAAAACTTGGCCAAAAAATGTTCTGCTGGAGCATCTCCTGTCTGGAAACAGATCCCAAGTGTCCCTGTGCTCCCAACCTGAGCGACACCCACGGCTTTCTCTGTGTGGAATACGTTGACTCCATCCACGAACTTCCACACGTGGTGGAATCCAATCCAAAGCTCCTTCCTTTGTGTTTTTGCAGCTGAGCAGATCCTGGGCCCCCGGGAGCTGCGTGTGAGCGAGCACGGCCACAGCTCCCTGAGGCTCTCGTGGGTGGCAGCCACGGGCAGGGTGACAGGGTACCGTGTCCATGTCCACCCCTCACTGCCACCAGGACAGCCGGACCTGGAGCACCAGCGACAGGTAGGGTCTTGCTCCGTTTCCCAGGGCACCATTTTCAGTTCCCAATGTTGTGGGGTCATCCCATGTTGAGGGCACAGGCCAGTTAGGAGGTGACACCACGTCCCTCAGCCATCCCGGGCACAAGGGGATTGGCAGGAGTTCCTGAGGGTTGAAGTGAAGGTGTAGATCCACCATGGGATCCACCAGTTTCGGTTCCCAGTGCTGGGTTTCAGTTCCCAGTGCTGGGTTTCAGTTCCCAATGTCGTGGGGCCATCTCGTGTTGAGGGCACAGCCCGGTTAGGAGGTGACACCATGTCTTTCAGCTGTCCTGGTCACAGCAGGATTGGAAGGAGTTCCTGAGGGTTGAAGTGAAGGTGTAGATCCACCATGGGATCCACCAGTTTCGGTTCCCAGTGCTGGGTTTCAGTTCCCAGTGCTGGGTTTCAGTTCCCAATGTCGTGGGGCCATCTCGTGTTGAGGGCACAGCCCGGTTAGGAGGTGACACCATGTCTTTCAGCTGTCCTGGTCACAGCAGGATTGGAAGGAGTTCCTGAGGGTTGAAGTGAAGGTGTAGATCCACCACGGGTGTAGATCCAGAGTTTCAGTTCCCAGTGTTCGGTTTCAGTTCCCAATGTTGTGGGGTCGTGCTTGGGTAGGAGCTGGCACCCAGTCTTCCCGATATCCAATCCTTTCTCTCCTTATCTTTATGATATCACCACGCAATCCCATCTTCCTGCTGCCAAGGTAGTTCATTTTGGTAAGATCTCCATGGGTTTTGGGATTTTCCGTGTCCTTGTGTGAGGGATGCAGCTGTCTGCTCCAGCTCATCCCGCACTGCGCAGAGTTTGGGATCAAAGCTGAAGGGTAGAAGATATTTGCCCTGAAAGCTTTGATTCCTAATAATAGAACAAAGCTATGAATGCTTAAATTATTAAGGTGAAGATTATTAATTGTATTAATTATTCAGATTGTATTTAACTGGAATGATCATCCTTGGCAGCTTCAGGATCTCATAATAACAGGGAAAACACAGAAGTTCTGTTTCCATCTCTTGCCCTCAGGTTACATCAAAATTTCCTTCTCTGGGCTTAAAAGGAATTTTCTTGGTTGCTTTTCCTTCATTTTCTTCAAAGGAATTTGAGATCACCTTTATCCTTAATGCATTCTCCATGTTTTATTTCCTGGGCTATTCCACGGCTATTCCGTGGGCTGCTGCACAATTTAAGGATCACAACATCTTCATGAGGGTTTCAAGAGGCTCTTGCTCGTGGGAAGTCACCTTGAGCAGGTGTGGGAGGTGCTCCTGGCCAGATGTTCTGCTGTGGTGGGGTAACAGTGTCCCTTGTGCCCCTGTGTGGCAGGTGGAGGTGGATGGGGACACGACCACGGTGCTGGTGACGGATCTGAAGCCCAGCACCAAATACGTGCTCACGGTGAGGGCCATCTATGGAGGGGCCCTTGGGGAGCCAGCAGCCGTCAAAGGGAAAACAAGTGAGTGTCCCTTGGGCCACCCCTGAGGAAAACACTCACCCCAGAGCTGGAGAGGAGAGATGGACGATGGACGGATGATGGAAGGATGGACGATGGATGGATGGTGGCGTGGATGGATGATGGATGGATGATGGTGGGATGGAAGGAAGAGTGAATGGTTGGATGGAAGAACGGATGGATGGATGACGATGGATGGATGATGGATGGATGGATGGATGGATGACAATGCATGGGTGGATGGAGGATGGATGGATTGGTGGATGGATGGATGGATGGAGGATGGATGATGGATGGGTGGATGGATGGATGGGTGGTGGCATGGGTGGAGTTGGAGCTTCAAAGTTAATTGGAGAAGCTTCCGTTGAGTTGTGAGGTGCAGGAAAGACCCCCTGGCTTTCCAAACTCCTCCAGGAGGAGCCTGGATGGAGCTGGATCCAATCCCTACCCCGGATTGTCAACGGATTAAATCTGAGGAATTACAGAGGTGTGGTTGAACCTTTGTCCAAGGATTAAAGATGGCAAACCAGGTGTATTTATATTAAAATTAATGATTTATTATGATAAATTAGTAGACAAAAAGATCTTAATCAGAATTATTTACTACACAGTAGAGAAGCCAAAACTACCAGGGCAGGACAGAATTGTGCACTTTATCCAAGTAATCAAATTAAAGCAATTATATTAAAGTAAATGTAATAAAATTACCAAAAACCCCTAATTATTGAAGTAGGGATTGATGTCACTCACCCAGACCAATGTCCAGGGGCAGAGCTCTTCTGCTGACCCTCAAGGGGTGACTTTGAGGGGTGTCCCCACCCAAAGGAGGAATCTCAATTCCCAAGGAGGGATACAGGGATATGCCAGGAGAATTTACCAAAGTGGGACTGGATTTTATGGACTCTGCTTTTAGGGATTTCCAGAATTTTAGGGGTTCGCTAATCCCACTCCCCTCCCTGGATGAAGCTCCAACCCTGCTTTGCCCGAGGGCTTTTGTAAAGAATTATTCCTTTCTTCCCTGCCTTTTGTTCCTCCCCACACCCCCTGCCATGTGTGGAATTGTTTGTCTTCCTGAGGGAAGATCTCTGACAGGATGAATAAATAAAGCTCCTCAATGAGGTTGACTCATCTGTACTTGCCAGGAAGAAGATGGAATGTCTTTATGGGTGGAAATGAAGCCATTTGATCTCTCCTCTTATTATCCCCAACATGGAGCCAGAGGCAGGAGCTATAAATCCCCCTGCCATGGCTGGCTGGATCCAAATGGGCTCCTCTCCCTTGGAATTGTGGCCGTGGGAGCAAAGCAGGGTTTGATTCATGGCTTCGATTCCTGCTCAGTCTGCGAGAGTTTCCCCTGCCCGGAGTAGATTTCCTCTGCTTGTGGGGTGGATATTTCAGTTCCCAACACCATTCCCTGAGAAAACTCCCAAACTTTCTGCCTTGAGATTTCCCTGTTTTCAGGGGGGAAAACGGTTGGTAGGAAAGGGATTGTTGGTTTTAAGGAATCAGCTGAGGGAGAGTTGGTGCTTCTCCTCTTCGTGTCTCTCTGTGCCTGAAGACAAAAGATTTTCCAAGGATCTTTTCCATGATTCCAGCACTGCCACCTCCATTTCTGCCCTGTTTTTGTGTCCCCAAAGCTCCTGTGCCTCCAGTCACCAATTTCCGTGTGATAGAAGAAGGACTTTTCAGCCTGAAGGTGGCTTGGACACCTCCCCTGGGCAAACTGGAGGGCTACAAGATCTACATCCCCAGGGGTGAGTTTCATTAAATTTTTTTATTAATTTTATTAATTTTAATCGATTTCTATGGATTTTCCTTAATTTTTCTTGGCATTTGCTCTGAAAGGAGCGGTGACCCAAGGACAGGGAAGGTGCTGTTAACTCCTGGCACGACTCTGGAATGAGTCCAGGATAGACTTTTCCAGACACTCCAGGACAGAGCAGAGTCCTTGGAAGGACTTTCCTTGGAAGAGCAAGCTGAGGATGATGCTGTGAATTCCTTGTTTGCCCTGGCACATCCAGATGCTTTTCCCACTCAAGTGCCTGCTCTGGTGGGGATTTGGGATGAGTTCAAGCCTTCAGGATGGCTCCCACTCCCCTCTGTGGCATCTGAGGGCTGGGACAGCACAGCCAGAATTCCCAGCAACACCACATGGATTGGGAAACTCCAGCCACGCCCCTGAGCCCTCTCCGTGGTGTGAAGACATTCCCTGTGGGATTTAGCTTCTTGGGAAGGTTTCACCATCCCTTTTCTCCTCGATTTTGCAGCCAACAAGCCCGGGATGACCTTTGAGCAGATCCTGCGGGGCGATGTCTCTTCCCACGTGCTGGAAAACTTGCAGGAGGATCGGGAATACAGCATCAGCATCTATGCTGTGTATCCCGAGGGGCCGAGCCAGCCCGTGGCTGCTCTGGGGAGGACACGTAAGAGCTGTGACCCCATGGTTGGTCCCTTTCATCCCCAGTGTTGTGTCCCCACCTCGGAGTTGGTGTCCTCACGCACCAAGACCTTCTCAACTCCATCCTAACTCTTCCCTCGTGGCCATGGACACCTTCAGAGCCCATCCTGCGGCCTGGGGGAAGGGTGGGAGATCGTTTTCCCTCCCTTTTTGCACCCACACTGTACAAGGTTGGTGCTCGGAGATGTTTGGTCCCGGAGTGGTCACAGCTTGGGCTGTTTCACTGCTGGTTCGTGAGATGCCTTCAGCCCCTGGGCAGGAGCTCCTGGAAATCCCTCTCACAGAATCATTAAGGCTGGAAAAACCCTCTAAGATCCCCGAATCCAACTATTCCCGGCACTGCCATGTCCCCAAATGCCACATCCACGTGGCTTTTAAATCCTTCCAGGGATGCGACTCCACCACTGCCATGGGCAGCTCTTCCAATGCCTGGCCACCCTTTCCATGAAGAAGCTTTTCCCAATATCCAACCTAAACCTCCCCTGGCACGGCTTGAGGCTGTTCCCTCTTTTCCTGCCCCTGTTCCCTGGGAGCAGAGCCCAACCTCCACGTGGCCACCTCCTTTCAGGTGTTTCTTCAGCCAGCTGAGCTGGAGGAACATTCATGGAGAGCCAGCAACGTCCTCCACTCCCAAGTGGATGCTCTGAAAAGTTTCTTCCCTGTCCTCCTTCCAGTGAAGCTCCTGCCTGTGGAAAACCTCCTGCTGCAGAACGAGACCACGGACACGCTCCAAGCCCGGTGGAGCCCTGTCCGGGGAGCAACGGGATACAGGCTCACCTGGACATCTGCAGGTAGGGCCAGGGGTGGGATACAGGCTCAGCTGGACATCAGGGGTGGGATACAGGCTCAGCTGGACATCTGCAGGTAGGGACAGGGGTGGGATACAGGCTCACCTGGACATCAGCAGGTACAGACAGGGGTGGGGGGTGTATCAGTGAGCACAGAGAGACGAGAGCACAGAAAGATGGGAGCTGTGAGATTCCCAAGGCGTTGGATGCACTTTGGATTGGATTGGATTCCATCTTTGTCCAGAGGGAATTGGGTTTTTTGGGGTCTGTGGCCGGTGGAGTTTTGTTTGCCATGGATGCAAAAATTCCTGCCCTGGCTCTGCATGAAGCAGATATCCATCAGGATATCCAGGCTGGTTACATGGGATTTGTGCTGGATTTACTGGACCTGAGGAGCCTTGGAATAGCTGAGAGGAGCTGGGAAAACTCTCCCTGCAGCGCTGCACAGCCCCTGAGTGTTGGGGTCACCCCTTTTTTGGGGGATAACTGAGTACGTGATTTTTGGGGGGAGAGCCTGGAAGTGCCTGTGCTTGTTGCTTTTCTCTCTGCAGCACTAAAACCTGGCTGCATCCCCCAGAATCCTCATTTTTAGGCAATTTTGGGAGTTTGGAGACAGATCCACCTTTGCAGCTGGAGCTTTTCCCCTGCTCTGACCCCAAACGTATTTTCTGTGGTGCTGGGAGGGAGCAGGAGTGAGAAATTCCAGTTTGATGGCAGATTTTGGCCTTGGGAGATGGATTTTTCTGGGGCTCAGGGATGTCGAGACACCTGGGCTCTATCCCAGGCTTTGAATAAAAACCACATTTCCCTCTCCCTCATCTCCCCTGGTTATGATGGAAGGAGACATCTCCCATCAGGAGAGGGGGGGATTAGTTGGAGAACAGCTCCAAAGGTCACCAGGAGGGAAAAATCTTTACAGGGAAGACACAAAACGGATTTTATTGCTTTGTAATGAACTTTTCTCTGGAAAAAAAATCACGGCACGCCTCAAAACTCAGCAATTTGCCCAGGTTGTGCTCAATATTCCAGCCAGGAACGGAGCTCAGCCTGGGAATGGAGACACTGAGGGAACGGTGGGAAAACCTCCTCAGGTGGAGCAGGAAGGGCACAGCACCTCCACTCCAAATTTCCAGCTGCTTTTTCACCTGGTACCAGCTCACCCCAATTCCTGGAGTGGCAAAATCCCTGCCTGGCCTCTGGGTCCTCTTCCCACACTCCATCCCATCCCGGGATTAGGGATGCAGTGATGGGATCCAGACCCTGGTGCCCATCCCAAGCACAGGAGGGGTTTGGTTTTCCTCGTCTGGCTTTTAAAGCCGGGATTAGATAAACACAAACTGGAGATGTGGAGAGCAGGTGGGAAAAGGGGGGATGGGGCTCCGCGTGCTGCTGGAGCAGAAAATGGGGACGTGGCACCCTCCAGTGACCAAACTGGAAAAGGCATTTTCCCTCTTTTAGAGCTTTTCCTTCACGTCCTGCTGCCTGCACCTCCCTGCCCCTGGGAATCGGGGGTGGATCCGCAGGAATTCGGTTTTAACTCTTCTCCTGCTGGGCAGGTTTAGCTGAGCTGGGTTTAATCCACAACAAGGAGACTAAAACTGGGTTTTGGGGCATCGTTGGCTCCAGTTCCTGTAGGGAAGGCAGGATGACTCCAGCACGGACTCACCCAGGGCTGGGCAGGGTGTGGACGCTTTTATGGGCTCACTCACAGGCCCCAACATGCCCAGTTTGGGGGTTTTCCTGATTTATTTCCTCTGCTTGGCAAATCCCCGAGTTGCCTCGGTGATCCCTTAGCTCTTCCCGGCTGGATGTGGATTATTTCCACCTGCACCCACCCGGGGTGGTCCCGGTGTGCCCCGGGGTGGGGTGGGCTGAGCCAGGGGACACCATTTCCTTTCGCAGAGGGCAGCATCCAGGACGTGACCCTGAGCAGCTCCTACAGCTTCTACATGATCCAGGGGCTGGAGCCGGGCACGGAGCACACGGTGACCATCAACCCCATCTTTGGGGACATCGAGGGGCCGGTGGTGAGCAGCAAAGCCACCACGGGTGAGTGTCCTGCAGCAGGGGTGGCATTCAGCCCGTGCAGACCTGGGGGTGCTGGCACTTTCTGTCGCTCACCTGCATCGTTGGGTTTGGGGACCTCTTCGAAGCTGTTGGGACCTCGGTGGAACTGGGCAGCTCTTCTCTCTTGCAGTGGCGTCCAGCACTGTCCAGATGCTGAAAGTGAGCGAGATTTCCATCAACAGCCTCGTGGTGTCCTGGGATTCGGTCGCGGGAGCCACCGGGTACAGGGTGGCCTGGGGTCCCACGCCAGGTGAGATCCATCTCTGCTCTCCCTGGAATGGGAGAACCTCAAGGATCCGGGTTCCAGATCGTGAACTGCTCCGAGCAGCCTTTCCCACAATTCCAGAGCGTGAACTGAAGCCAGGGATTGTTCCTGGCCCTGAGGCACCAACTTGGCCCCAACCCAACACAGAGCGAGTCCCAGGAAGTCCCCAGGAAGGGGACAGGGAACATTCCCACCTTCCTGTGGGCCCTGGATGCAAGAGCTGGTTTGGATTCAGTTCCTCTCAACTGGTTTGGCTCCTTTAAGTATTAAAACTCCAAAATAAGTAACAATAGGAAAACTCTCCCTTGCCCCAGTGAACACATGGAACCCCAGGATCACTGAGGCTGGAAAAGACCTCCAAGGAAAAGACCCGTGCCCAATCCCCACCTTGTGATTGAAATGCCACATCCAGTTGTTCCTTGGACACCTTCAGAGCTGGGGACTCCAAACCTCCCTGGGCAGCCCCTTCCAATGCCTGACCACCCTTCCCATGAGGAAATTCCTCCTGAATTGTCCTGGAACAGGTGTCTTCCAGCAGAGGTTCTGCTGGGAACGCGGTGGATTTCCCAGGATGCAACAGAGCTGCTCTCCAGACCCTTTCTCCTCTTGTGTTTTATTTTTCTCTCCCGAAGGATTCTTTGGCAAGGACCGTCCTCGTCACCTGGCCCTCAACAAGTCGGTGACGTCCCAGCAGCTCCGCAGCCTGGCCCCCGACACCGAGTACGTGATCTCCCTGTCCGTGCTCTTCGGCTCCGGGGAGGGCCCCGGGATCACCACCTCGGCCAGGACGGGTGAGCGTGGGTGGGATGGTGGAGTAGCTACTACAGAACGTAACCTCTGTGTAGCTGGTTTGACCTTGTGTATCCCTGACTGGGGGTCTGTTCCCGTGCTCTGGGCTCAGGAGGAGCCTCAGAATCACGGCTTGGTTGGGGCTGGAAGGGTTGGAAGGGTTGGAAAGGTTGGAAGCCCATCTTGTTCCAACACTTTCCGCTATCCCAGGATGCTCCAAGCCCTGTCCAACCTGGCCTTGGACACTTCCAGGGATCCAGGAGCAGCCACAGCTCCTCTGGAAAACCTGTGCCAAACCCTCCCACCCTCCCAGCCGGGGATTCCTTCCCAAGATCCCATCTATCCCTGCTCTCTTCAGTTTAAAGCCACTCCCGCCTTGTCCTGTCTCTTCAAGCCCTTGTAGAAGTCCCTCTCCAGTGATGAAGAGCCCACTCTGCACTCACTGAGCTTCCAGGTATCCCGAAATCCAGACCAGTGTTTAATTCCTCAACGTTGTTAGAATCCATCTGAAAAAAACATGAAAAATAGGAAATCTGGCTAAATTCTGCAGTAGGAAACCATAGGAAGATAAGGAGAGTGGAACATCCTAATGTGGTCCTTTCTGCTTGGTGATAAGGGCTGTCCTCTGCCTCAAAGAATTCCAGAATTCCAAAGGAATCCTCCTGGGAGATCAGATTCCCTGGACAAGAGGCAGCAGATGCAAATCCTTCATGTAAAATAGGGGAAGTTGATGGATAAACCTTGTCCCTCTCTCTCAAACTTTTGAGCTGCTGCCGTGGGAGCAGGGGAGAGGCAGGAACGTTGATCCAAAAGCAGAGGTGGGATTGTTGGAAGAGGTTCCAGAGTGGCAGCAGGTGACTGGGAGTCCTGGAATACCACGTGGAGATAATGGCCTGACCCTTGTGAGGAATGTTGTGGGGAATATTCAGCAGCTGTGGGAGCTCTGGGTGGCTGTTCCACTTGGGGCACTGGGATATGGATCTCCCGACTCCTTGGATCCCTGAGCTGCCTGTCCCGGCCTTTCTCCCACTGGATCTAGAGCAGAACGTGCTCCTTGATGACCTCAAGCAGTACAAAGTGGTGTCTCTCCAGGTGAGGATGAGGAGACACCAAGGCTAAGCAAAGACACCATTTTGAACCCTTTGATATAACTTTGACTCATTAAAGTGTCAGTGATGAGCCTTTAGGCGGGAATCAGGACACTCCTGATGTTGTCCCCATCCTGCAGCTCCTCTGGGGTCCGTCTCCAACTTCAAGGTGATGTCCCACACCAGCACCAGCCTGTCCTTGGCCTGGAGTGCCACGGCTGCTGCCACCAAATTCAAACTCACCTGGAGCCCCTTGGGAACAGGCAAAGGTGAGCAGGGAAAGCACATTCCAGGCACCTTCCCAAACTCCTGACCTGCTCCTGGGGGTAGGGAAAAAGTCCCACTGTTGGGCAACGTGGTCCTGTTGGTGACGGCTCCTTCTCTCCTTGTTTTCATGGTTTTATTTACAAGGATAATCCCCAGAGCTCTGGGACAGCACGGCAGCAACTTCCTTTGGAGGAAGGAAGTGAGCTCCAGGCTCTGAAATATCCCTGTTTTTACAGGAAAACAGGTTGCCAGGACTCAGTACCTGGGCAGCAAAGTGTTGGCTCACCGGATTGACCACCTGGTGCCCAACACCCTGTACAGGGTCAGTGTCCGGGCTGTGTTCAGCAGGACCGAGGGGCCGGAGGTGGCCCTGACTCACCACACAGGTAATTCCCGCTGGAAAAACCCTCCTCGAGTTGGGATGCAAAGCTTGGATTGATGGTGTTGGTTGTGGGATTGGCTCAGCTGGGTCAGAGCCTGGTGCTAAAAACACCGAGGTTTTGGGTTCAATCCCTGTGTTCATCCATTTCAGAGTTGGACTCCGTGATCCTGGTGGGTCCAACTCGGGATATCCTGTGGGTGGTGGAGGCACGAGCAGCCCTCACTGCTGGTGGCAATAATCCAAGGCTGTTCCCGTGGGAGGGAGAGGACACGTCCTTCTGGCACGTTGGACAATCCTGGATCACTTCCCAGAATTATTTATCCACAGCCACCTCGGGAATGCAGGAGCCTCTCCACAGGCACCACCCAGGGTCGCTCACCAGCCCTGGGGTTTGGGAGTTCCTTGGATTGTGGCTTTGCCTCTTCCAGCATGGAGTTCTGGCTCCTTTCAGTGTCTTTTTCACCTGAGTCCATCTCCATGAGTTTTTCATGGAATTTGAAGATGTGTCTGGACGATCCATCCTCTCTTGGAGCCCTTCTCGTGTCCCTCTGTGTGTCACCAGTTTGGTGTGGGTGGTAAGAGATGGGGATGAGATTCCTCAGCTTGGAATCCATGGATTCATTAGGAATTTCAGCCTGGCATCCCTGGATAACGTCTGGAAAGTAAATACTGAATGAATGCCCAAATTTTTCTTCTCCACCATAACTTAGAGCCGTGAACCTGCTGCTCTGGGACTGAGCTGAAATCTTATCCTGGTTCGTTTTCCAGCTCCTTCTGGAGATTCCAACCCCATCCCGACCATCCAGGATCTGAGGGTTACTGACATTGGTGTAAACACTTTGAAGCTGGCTTGGAAAAGGCTTCCTGGGATAAGTAACTACAGGATATCCTGGGTGCCATCCAATGGTAAGAATCCCGATCCTTCAGTCAGGGAGCACAAGGAACCCACAAAAATAGGGAATTTGGCTCAGGAAATTCCTTTTCCCACAGGCAATTGGGTGGATGGGGACTTTAATGTCTACAGGGAGAGGTTGAACCCCTCTAAATGATCCCTGAGCCAAGCTTTAGGTGCTAACCAAGGATATAAACATACTTGGGATTTGGGAAATCCAGGAATTAGTTCCCTTCCACCTTTGTGACCGGATCTGTCTGCTCTCCGTGCCTCAGTTTCCCCATAGGCAAGATGAGTTCCTAACTCTCCTCTCTGGCCAGGTCTTGTCAGATGAGTGTGAAGCTGGTGTAACAATGACTGTTACCCTTCCCTTTCCATGGACACCGCGGGTTTTTTGGGATGTCTCCTCTCAGGTGACTCGGAATCCTCCCAGCTGCTCCCGGCAGAGGCCGTTTCCTTCACCATTCCCGAACTGAAGAACAACACCACCTACACCATCTCCGTGTCTGCAGTGGGAAGAGGACAGGAGGGAAGCCCCACGGTCCTCATGGCCAAAACCTGTGAGTGTGGGATTCATGGATTGGGATAAGAGCGTCTCCATAGGGGAGTGAAAGAAAAAGAGCAATTTTGGCTGACTGGCGCCTTATTCCTGGAATTCCAGGATGTTCTGGGTTGGAAGGGACCTTGAAGATCATCCACTTCCAACACTTTCCGTAGACCAGGTTGCTCCAAGCCCCATCCAGCTCAACCTTGTTTTTTCTCAGATCCCACCAAAAACCAGCCACTGGTCCTTTTTTCTTACTACTGAGGAATTCTGGGACTTTCCCTGTCTTCCCCTGCCAATAATCCCCATTTTTGGGGCACATTCTCTTGGAATTCCCTCTTCAGTTGCACTATCTTGACCGTTTCCAACAGATAAAGGCCGACATCCCTCATGAGTTGTGCCAAAACGGGCGGGTTTGGAGATCAAACGGTGGGAAAAGTCGAGGGTGTGGAGCCAACACTGGGATTTCAGGGAGCATCTGGAAAAAAATGACAGGAAAAACATCATTACCCATCCAAAACCTCGAATTTCAGCTAGTTTAGAGTCCAGACTGAAGATCTGGAAAAATTTCCACCAATTCCCACCAACTAAGAACCTGGTCTGATTCCGCTTCCTGGAAAACACCTGAAGTGCTGGAGGAGCTCCATCCTCTCCCCAGAATCATGGAATTTCGTGGAAGAAATGCCCCCAAAGCTGTTTTCAGCCCCTGAACTTTGTTCTTTGCTTTTCCAGCAGTGGATTTGCCCAAAGTGATGGAATTCACCGTGCAGGAAGCTGCAGATTCCAGCATTTTGCTGTCCTGGGGGGCTGTTCCTGGAGCATCCCTGTATTTACTGACGTGGGGATTGTCCTCAGGTAACGTTTGGGGTGGGAAGGAAACCCTGATCCATCTCCTGAATTCCTCTGGATCCTGTTCAGCAGGAGAACCCTCGGGGTTTCCATGGGTTCCTTCATCTCAGCTTCTCCATTTGGGGGAAAAAAAAAAAGGAAAAATGGGAGCTGGAGGAGGCTCCCAAAATGTCTCATTTGGCCACTGCAAAATTCTTGGGGGAAGAAAAAAAAGGAGGTGTGGGAGTAGCTCAGGAAAAAGGAATTTTGGCATTATCAGTGTCCCTTCCTGTCCATCAAATCCACCATAGAAAGGTGGATTTTTGTCATCCATTAAACCTCTTTTTTATCTGTTTAAAATCTCGGCTCTGCTGAGGAGAGCTTTTAAAAATTCCTAAATCATTCCTCACCATTCCTTCTCCCAACTGATTTGGCTTTTCAGGATGTGCCCTTTTTAAAGCACCGACTCCATGGTTTTTTCCTGGATTGGACTGAAATCCTCTTTGAATTTTCCTGTCCCTGTGGCTTCGACCACAAACTTTTTTCTAGGATCATTTCATGTCCACGAGTCAATAAAGAACCAAATCAACAGAATTCCCTGTGCTCCCTGCAGTGCTTTTGGAGCTACCAGGAGCTTTAATTTTTTTTTTTTTAATTCCAAGGATATTTTAGGATTGGCAGCTCCAGACTTGCAGGTTGTGTCACTCAGGATGAAGTGTCCCGTGATGGCAGCGTTTTTGGGGGCTAAATATTATGGAAAAGTGATTTGGGAATGGAACTTTTGGATCTCTGGGGTGACTGAGGTGGTCTAAAGCAACTGTTCCTTTCCTGTGCAAATATTGATCTGTAAGGGCTCAGAAATCCCTGATTTCAGAGTTGTCTGGGAATCAGGAATGGATAATCCCATGTCTGACAGTCCCTCCGTGCCCTCCCCTCCATCGATCCTGCTGGAATGGGTTTATAAATATTGATTTCCCATCACCAGCGGATGAATCCTGACCCCACTTCTCCATAGGATCACATTTATGCTCCTAAGTGAGTAATTCCAATTTTTCCTAGTTAATTATCCCAGCTGCCAGCATTGGTGTATAAAAGCAATTAAGAATTTGGTCCTTTTTTTTTCGGTCTTGGTTAATTTTCCTCCACACAACTTGATTTTTTTGTCCTAAATGAAAGTTATTTTATTATACATTTCCTTTGCTCCTTTTTGAGCTCATTTGATGCCCTTTTCCCTGCTGATTCCATCCAGCATGTCCCATAAAAAAATTGGATCCCTTTCTACTCCACTTGGGATCGTTCCACCTGTGGATCAGACAAAATAAACCAATTATGGCTATTTTGACTCAACTTCCCCAAAAAATGGGAGCAGAAGATTTTGAGTCAAATTTCAAGAGAGATTTTACTGGTTTTTTTTTAAATGAGGAAAACCTCCCAAAAATTTTTGTGGAGAACTGAGATTTGATCAACAAACTGGATTTGATCTTTGGAGATCTTTTCCAGCCTTAATTCTATGAGTTGATGACAACAGAGCAGATTATTTGCACTGATTTTATTTCTTGCCATAGAAACTGAGCTTTTTTGGTGATTTTTTTTTTTTAGAAGTAAAATGTTATTTCAGAACAAAAAAGGTACAAATTTCCCTTTGAACAGTGTCAAACTCACAATTTATTATTTCTGAAATAAGGCACTTAGGAAATGTCAATCATTATTATGACTTTTTTCCTTATCATTATTTTAAATCAAAACTATGAATTGCGTGCAACCGAATCTCTCCGTCAAGTCTGATTTTATTTTTCATCAAACTTTCCATTCATTCCCAAAAAAGAAACTTAATTCTATCCATAGGATCCACTGGATAGAAATTGGTCCCTCAGCCCAGGGCACCACCTGCACCAAATTCCCTAAATTTTTGTATAAATTCCAATTTTCTTTCCTTTTTAATGCACAAAATCAACCTCATTTCATCTGGTTTAGGACCTGACCACTGCACTTTGGATACGATTTACTTTTGCCTCTGCTCCAAATCCTGGGGATCATCTCATCCCCAAATTCCTGCTTGCCAGTGGGGATGTATTCAGGGATGCCACAGAAACGGGAATTATTCTGGGTTTTTCTGGCTCCCAGTCATGCTTCCTCCTGTTTTCCACAGCTCCTGCTCTTTCCCAGGAATTGTTACCAGCAGCTTCCCGATCGTATCGAGTGACAGGGCTGAGCTCCAAGGAAATGTATTTGTTTTCCATAAAACCAATGTTTGGAGACTCGGAGGGACCGGAGACAACGATCCTTGGACAAGCAGGTATGAAGAATGAAGATTTTCCAGGGAAAACTGCTCTTGAGGCTGACTTTTGGGTTTTCTACCCTTTTCCTCTTTGCTGGAGAGCGACATCGTGGCTAAAAGAGGTTTAAAATCTGTTTGGCTCCTACAGCAGGACCTCCCGGAGAGCCACCGACTGCTCCAGTGGCTCCTTCACCGTTGGATACGAGGAAATCTCCATCTGGATCTCCCAGCAGCGTGGGGACCACTCCTCTCCCAGTGCCCACCAGCACAAAGCTCCCGGAGCCCCCAGTATGGACCAGCGTGGTGTCAGCCCCGTTGACAACCCTGCCTGGGCCAAGTGAGTGTGGGGATGATGATGATGATGATGATGTTGATGTAGAAATAGTCAAAAGTTCCAGAGGCCAAGATCTTCTCTGATCCCAGGAGCTAAAACCAGTCTTAATTCCTTGAGTAATGGGAGTGGACAATGACAGGGAAGGCCCAAACCCCGTAAATGCCCTGAAGGCCTCAGCACTACCCTGAGGGGTGAAGGTGCTGCTGCTCACCCAAAACTTGGCATCACAAGAGGTTTTGGGGTTCGTTTTGCTGCTCTGAGCGCACAAAACCCCACGATTCTGCTTTAGGACCCCTCATCTTTCGGAATTCCTCTCTTCCCTCTGCAGTTTGTGGGAAGCTCAAGGCAGACGTTGGGTTCCTGGTGGATGAATCCTCGAGTATGGGCCAAAGCAACTTCAATAAAGTGAAGGATCTCCTCTTCCGGATTGTTTCCTATTTCCCCAAGATTGGGCCTGAAGGGACACAGGCAAGAATTTGTTATTCCATTTCCTGAAGTTGTTTTCCTTCTCTTTTCTCCTTCTCCTCAGCCCTGCCCGGAGCAGCATCTGCTCACCCTGGAGTTGTGGAGGAGAAAGGCCAAGGAAAAACATGTGTGGAACAAAACAGACAGGAATTAAAGTCTCCTCAATGTCAGCTTTCCCGTTTGGATAGATTTCCATTTCTTGGTTGTTTTTCCAAGACTGAATCATTGGGGAGAAAGCAAATCCCACACCTGAAATGCTGTCTAGGTTAGCCCAGAGATCTGTTGGGTGCATATTCCTCTCTAGGATCCCATTTCTGACCCCATCCAAAGTGGGAATGGTGGGAAATCCAGAGTGNGGGAAAGCGAGAGTGGGGGATGGTGGGAAACCCAGAGGGGGGAATGGTGGGAAAACCAGAGGGGGGAATGGTGGGAAATCCAGAGTGGGGAATGGTTGGGAATCCAGAGGGGGGAATGGTTGGGAATCCAGAGGGGGGAATGGTTGGGAATCCGGAGTGGGAATGGTTGGAAATCCGGAGTGGGAATGGTTGGAAATCCAAGGTGGGAATAGTTGGGAATCCAGAGTGGGGATGGTGGGAAATCCAGAGTGAGGAATGGTTGGAAATCCGGAGTGGGAATGGTTGGAAATCCGGAGTGGGAATGGTTGGAAATCCAGAGTGGGAATGGTTGGAAATCCAGAGTGAGGATGGTTGGAAATCCAAGGTGGGAATAGTTGGGAATCCAGAGTGGGGATGGTGGGAAATCCAGAGTGGGAATGGTTGGAAATCCAGAGTGAGGACGGTTGGGAATCCAGGTGTGGATCCAAGTGGAAAATGTGGGATGTGCCAGCAGCTCCTTCCTCCAACCAAGAGAGAACCAAAGCCCCAGGTCATGGTGGGAAACTCCTCAAGGGCAAATGAAGCCTGAAGGATTTAATTACAGTAAAGCCAATGGAAAGACTCAGTTCCTCATTTATTTGGGGTCATTTGTGTTTAATTTATGTCATATTTAAATTAGGAAGGGAGAGTTATGGAACCCCCTTTAGGTTGAGCAGGAAATGGGAATTTCTTGGAGGTTTTAGGTGAATGATGGAATTACCCTGGGTCAACAGATAACTCTGGGGACATTAAAAAAATTTGATTTAGGTGAGGATCTGACTCCCTTTTCCAAGAGAATTCGACCTCTTCCCATTCCCGGTGCACCACGCTCTGACTCAAGGCAGTCTGTCCCATTTCCTGTGGATTTGGGGATTTTAATCCCTGTTTTTGGCAGGTTGCTGTTGCTCAGTACAGCGAGGAGCCCAGGGCAGCTTTTCACTTCAGCCAACACCGCGACCGCAACGGAGCCCTCGGAGCCATCAAAGGGCTGAGCTACACCGGAGGCAACACCAAAACAGGTCTGGGAGGGGGCTTGGACACCTGGGATGATCCTTCTGGATCAGGACAGAACCTGGAAGCCAAGGAAAACATTTTTCTGAGTGGTTTGGAGCCATTTCCTTGGTGGGAATGTTGTGCTCAAAGTTGTTTTAAATTCGAGAACGGATTAAATTTAATTTTTGGGAGTGGTTTTTCCAACCACTTTGTGCTTTATCCATGTCCTGGTTTTTCCCTTGGGTTTTCCTCGTTATTTTATGATTTTGCCTGCACTTTAGGAAGGTTTTTACACCATAAACATGAGGGTGGCTGATTTGAAGCGTTCTTGCATCCCAGAAATCCAGATACTTTTGTCTCATTTAAAAAGCTCGGAGAGGGACAACATTTTCCATGTGCTCATTCCCAGCAGGACGCTGGGAATACCTGGTTCCCTAGAGGAACACAACCAGGAATGGCAAATTAAAGCTGGTTAATTTTAATTTAATCATTTAGCCCAGCTGGTTGAAGCCTGGTGCCGGTAACTCCAATATTTGATCCCCCTATGGATCATTCAGGAGCTGGATTCAATGATCCTTGTGGATCCTTTCCAACTTGGAATATTCAGTATTTTGGGGATTTTTCAATGAATTCTTCACATCAGAAAAGCTTCGAGGCACCCAAATCCCTCATCCTGCCTCAGTGGTATTGGACAAGAGCACAAAAAACCAGAGATAGTCAAAACACAGGAATTTTCATGGGATTGCTCAGGGAAAAAAAGCATGGAATTGGTCAGGCTGGAAATTCCTGGCTGATCTTGCCTCTAATCCTTCTTTTTATGGAGTTTGGAGTCAATAAAGACATTTTACTCCGTGTAGGAATCTTTCCATAGTGTTTCGGAGCTTCTCGACCATTTCAATCAACGAGAGATTTCTTTGTGAAACTTTCTTGGTCTTTCCAAAGACATTTGGAAATGGGAATTCTGTGGATTTTTTTTTTCCAGAAGTGTAAGAAAAATGCTTCAATTTTCTGAATATTTTGATTTCCTCCTTCCAAAACTCTCTGCTGATTCCACCAGCACCATTCCAGCCAAGCCGATTTCCTGCTGTTATCCTTCAAAAGACGTTGTCCCATGCCCAGGGCTTTCCATTTAGGAGGAATTCCCTTCATGCTCCACCTGTGGAAGGAGATCCAGAGTCCAGACCTGAGGAATTAATCCAGACTCCCACCCTGTCTCTCCCTGTCTGCTCAGGCCGTGCCATATCCTACGTGCTAAAGGAATTATTCCAGCCCTCCAGAGGGATGAGACCGGGTTTTCCTCACATCCTGGTGCTCGTGACCGATGGGCAATCCCAGGATGACGTGTTGTCCCCAGCCAGAGCTGCCCATGCTTTGGGTGAGAATTCCCTGTTGTGTTTCCCTCAGTTCTCCAGGAAATTCCAGGAAGTTGAGGTTGCCCCACTGTGTTTCCCTGGGTTCTCCATGAATTTCCAGGGGTTGAGGTTGCCCCACTGTGTTTCTCTGGGTTCTCCATGAATTTCCGGGTGTTTGAGTTTGTCCCATTGTGTTTCCTTCAGGTCTCCATAAATTTCCTGGGGATTGAGGTTGCCCTGTTTTTTTTCCTTTAGTTCTCCTTGAATTTCCAGGGATTGAGGTTGTCCCATTGTGTTTCCCTTGGTTCTCCATGAATTTCCAGGGGTTTGAGGTTGCCCCGTTGTGTTTCCTTCATTTCTCCATGAATTTCCGGGGGTTGAGGTTGTCCCGCTGCGTTTCCCTCAGTTCTCCATGACCCTCCAGGGAACTGAGGTTGCCCTGATTTTTTTCCGTCGGTTCTCCATGAATTTCCAGGTGTTTGAGGTTGCCCCGTTGTGTTTCCCTGGGATCTCCATAAATTTCCAGGAGGTTGAGGTTGCCCAGGAGTGATTCCCTCAGTTTTCCATGAATTTCCAGGTGTTTGAGGTTGCCCTGTTGTGTTTCCCTGGGTTCTCCATGAATTTCCAGAGGGTCGAGCGTGGTGCATTGTGTGAGGAGTCCCTTTGAGGGCACTGTTGGCTCCTTCCCTCCTTTATCCTTTCTTTTTTCTCTTCCCAACTTGTCTGGGTTTGCTGTAACTCACACCCAGCTCCAGGTGACTTCTCTCTGGGTTCTACCTGATCCCACCAAAGGTTTGTACCAGGAAGGGGTTTGGAAACTCTGATCCCAAGAATTGGGAGCGAGGGGATCCGTGTCATTCCAGGGCTCCGTGTCATTGCTGTGGGTGTGTCAGGAGCTGACCCCATGGAGCTCCACAGGATCTTGCTGCAGCAGAACCCCCAGAACGTTTTCTACATCAGCACCTTCGACGACTTCCCCGAAATCCTCCAAGAGCTGATAGAAGCCATTTGTTCTGACCCTCAGCTTCCAGGGACCCAAATCCCACCAGGAAAGGTGAGTTCCTACGCCTGGGAGTAAATCCAGCTTGGGGTGGGTTAGGCACAAGGAGAATCTTCTTCCCTGAGTGAAGTTTCAAAGGGAAATCAGAATTTAGGGCACTGCATCCCATCCTGACCTCACTGTCCAGCCCTAAAGAGCAAACCCTTTCAGATCCAGGGAGTGGAACTGGGGAAGCCAGGATGGAGCTGGGAATGTTTTGGTGGATAAAGCCACTGCAGAGAACTTGGAGATATTAAAAATCCATATTATAAATTCATAGGAGTAGAGTTTAAATGCCTGAGAATTCTCCTGGATGGTCAACTTTGCTTTTCCCTTTTTTTGCCTAGGCCAAGGAATGTTTTAGTCCGTGTTTCCTGGTCACTCAGGTTTATTTGCCATCCTTTGGTGGATATTAATTCCCTGATAATTTTTTTTTTTTCCTTTTTTCCATTGAAGGGCTCCAGGGGCTCAGCAGCTCACAGGGGTTATGACCCCCAGGGCTTCGCTGTGAAGGGAGAGAAAGGGGAGCGGGTGAGTCCCAAAATATTCCCAGCTGGAAGGGACCCACATGGATCATCGAGTCCAACTCTTGAGTGAATGACCCCACCAGCATGATCCACTTGGATAATTAATATCGTGGGATCACGGAATGGTTTGGGTGGGAAGGGAACTTAAAGACCATCAAATTCCAACCTTGACCCCTCCCACTATCCCAGGCTGCTCCAAGCCCCGTCCAGCCTGGCCTTGGACACTTCCAGGGATCCAGGGGCAGCCACAGCTTCTGTGGGAATTCCATTCCAGGGCCTCCCCACCCTCCAGCCAGGAATTCCTTCCCAATCTCCCATCCATCCCTGCCCTCTGGCAGTAAATACAACCAAATTATGACCGAGGAAGAGCGCGAGCAAAGAATCACCCTCAGATCTTTTCTGTTGGTGTTTTGCTATTCCTGCTCTGTGCTGGCTTTGAAAACCCAGGAAAAGGGAACTGCTCTGGGATTTGGGAATGCTCTCAAGGCTTATGGTGCTGCACGAAGCTGTTTGGGTTTGCACTTCCAAGGCCATCACCCCCACACTGTTATTTCCCATGTTTTTAGGGTCTCCCTGGGAAGGATGGCATTCCTGGGCTGCCGGGCAGGCCGGGCCGGCCAGGTCCTCCAGGTCCCCCTGGAATCATGGTATGGATTGGTTTAATGAGCTTTTCCGAAGGGTCATTCCAGGGAATATGACTGGTATCCCTCTGTCCTGTTTCTGCAGGGGCTCCCTGGCAGCCGAGGTGACACTGTGAGTATTTGGAATCCCAGGGTGGTTTGGGTTGGAAGGGACCTTAAAACTCATCCCATTCCATAGGCAGGGACACCTCCCACTATCCCAGGCTGCTCCAAGCCTTGTCCAACCCGGCCTTGGACACTTCCAAGGATCAGAATCCGTGGTCTTGCAGGTGATTTTCTGTTCAATACTGCAGAATTTATTTTGAATTCCAGGGATCTCCGGGCTATCCAGGACCAGCGGGGCCAAAAGGAGACAGAGTGAGTTCCATTCCTGGTTTTCACTGGGAAAATTCCATTTCATGGTTGTGACCTCTGTTTTCCAAGCATTTTCACCGGAATTTTTGGCAAACGTGAATTTTTAAGCTGTGTCTACCTAATCCTACACTGCCAGTCCAGCTGTGGGAGTTTCCCTCAGGAATTCTGTGTCTTTATGGACACTAAAATATTTCAATTTCAACCGTGAGCAGATCCCAGGAGCAGCTTCCTGTCCTTCTCCCAGTCCCCATTCCTCCTCTTTCCTTGCATCCCCCTGAGCTGTCTGTGCAGATGGAGCTCAGGAATGGATCCTGCTGAAAGCCAACTTCCTTTTTTCCCCTGGGATTCATTTTTTTTTTCCATGCCAGCAAGCAAAACTCATGCCAGGGCCATGTGGGTTTGGGTACCGGGTGCTTTAGATTGATGGAATTGCCCCTAAATCACCTAATTTCCTGTCTGCTCCTGGATCTCCCAACATTCCTTTATCCACAGGGAGAGCCAGGCTATGTCCTGGGAGGAGTGGAGGTGATTCCTGGCCGGAATGGGCAGCCTGGCCCCCCTGTGAGTATCAAACCCCAGGTGTGGTGGAGCCCTCAGCTTCCCAAAGTCTGGCAGAGATCCCACATCCGTCCCTCTCCCGCTTTTCCTGGTTGCAGGGACAGAAGGGGCAGCCGGGGGCTCCTGGGGTTCCAGGTTCTCCAGGGCCACCAGGGATCTCCATCAAGGTGAGTTTGGAGCACAGTTCCGGGATGTGCCACAGGAAAAGGAGATCTGACTCCCAAAAATTGCAGGTGGAGGTGTCTGGAGACATCTCCTAAAGCTCTGCTTCCCTTGGGAGTGGGAATTTTGCTCTCTTGGATTGTCAGCCTGCAGGAAATTTCGCTGGGATGAAGTTTGGTGAGGAGCCCCTAAATGCCCATCCCATGGGAATTCTCCCTGTCCTTTGTGTTTCAGGGCGAACCAGGAGATTCAGGAATCAGGGTGAGTACCTGAGGGTGGCTTTCACTTTGGGATGAAAAACCTTTTGCCGTAATTATTTCCAAGCTGCCCAAGAAGTTCTGGCTTCCAAACTTCCCGAAATTCCATGGAGATCCATAAAGGGATCATGGAGTGAGACTGTCCTGTGCTTCATGCAGGGTCCCCGTGGGAGGAGTGGCCTCAAAGGTGACCGAGGAGACCCAGGAGAGCCGGTGAGTGGCCCCAGGAAGTCAGGGAAGAACTGGGGCAGGTCCAGAGGAGGGGAAAATTTGGATCAGGAGCATGGGACAGCAAGTGGCCTGAGCTGGCAGCAGATCCAAAACGAGGGGAAGGGGATCCTTCTTCCCAGAAATCATCCCACAGGGAGGTTTGGGGTGTGGGAAGTTTGAGTTCAAGGGGAGATAAGGAAAAAGTCCCTGGAGGATTACTGGGAATAAAACCCATCAGGATTGGTTTGGGAATTCCCTGCGTTAAAAATGGCTCGAACTTGAAGGATAACATCCATGTGCTGGTTTTCCACCCTTCCCAAGGTGCCTCTTTCTGTCCTTCCTGGGTCTATTTTTGGTTGTCTTTGCCGTGTTGCAGAGCCATATCCCATAAATCAGCCCTTTCCATGTGTCTGGATTCACCATTCCAGCCCAACGAGGGCTCCCAGCCTCTGCCTTCCATTGTTTCCCCTTCCCAAGTAAAGCCAGGGATTCATAACTTACTTGTGGAGAAAAGGAAATTTGGGAATACACAGAGAGCTCTGTAATTCCTCAGTTTTAAAGGAACTGTTTGGGTGGACACATCAGGATAAATATTTTTCCTGTAGATACAAAAATTTCCAGTTTGGGGAAAAAAAATAAAAAAAAAAGGATCTGATGATGTTCCTTCCTTTCCAGGGAAAACCTGGTTTGCCAGGCCCTGTAGGGCTCCATGGGGTTCCTGGACTGCCTGGACCACAGGGAGAAAAGGTTGGATATTTCCTGAATCCGTCAGCCCAGGGAGAAAGTGGAAGGAATAGCAGGATACACTTGTGGGAAGGCTTTTTGGGATCTCCCAACATTCCTGGACTTTAGTGGCTCTGCTCAGAGCCAAACATTTCCAGAGGAAATTTCTCCCCTCCTGCTTTGCTGGGAAAGACTCTGGAGCAGAAATCTGGGAAGGATGTATGCTCTGGGATCAGCATTCCTGAGGATGCTGTGCTTTCCTTGCAGGGAATGGCAGGAATTGGCATTCCTGGCACCGCTGGCGTGAAGGGGGAAGAAGGAGAGCAGGTAGGTTGGGAATTCTGCAGTGAGATTTGCATTAAAATCCTCTTGGAGTGTTCAGAGTCTCCCAAATTCTCCTCCAATATTTAGGTTTTCCTTGGAATCCTGTGGGTCCAAACGGAAAGGGTGAGAGAAGGGAAGATTTGGGTTTTAAAATCGGAGCTTTCACTGTTCCTCCTGTTGTTTTCAGGGAATGATGGGACCTCCAGGAGCACCAGGACCAAAGGTGGGTGCTGACATCCTGAACCCGAGTTCCTGGGCCTGGAATTCAGATTCCAAGGAAATTTTCTGTCTCTGACCAGCATCATAATGAATCCTCATAATAATCCCTGTGGGAACCATAGGATCATGGAATGGTTTGGGTTGGAAGTGACCTTCCAAGGCCTCTGGACTGAGCAGGGACATCTCCACCCAAACCAGCCTGACCTGGAGCCTTCACTCAAAAGCAAAGAAAGGGAATAACTTTACACTCCCTGGACTCTGGAATTCCTTGCTGCAAGGAGAGACCTGGAATGGCAGCAGGGTGGGATATTTGAAATAATAAACGGCGCTTTTGTGGCCAGGGAGACTCCAGAGTTCCAGGCTGGAAGAGCTGTCCTGTAATTAATGGAAAATTGGGTTGAAGAGTTCCATCCTTCCCTCTCTCCCTCTGTCTGGGAATGTCTCACTACAGCAGGAATCAAAAGTGCTGGATCTGTTTTCATTGTGGTGGAAATTCCCTTCTGATTTCTTCCAGGGAATCCCAGGAGCTCCAGGGCAGAAGGGAGACCAAGTGAGTGAAACAGTACGAGAACGTTTGACCAGCTCAGGTGAAATTATCCTGATTTTTCCACAATTTGTTCCCTGTGGGATCCAGCAGGGATATCCTTGAGCTCAGTGTCTCCCCTCTTCTTGGCTCTTGTGCTCCTGGGATGAGTTTTGGGCACTTCTAAGGAACAAATGGTGGGAAAGGAGTGAGCAGGAATTTTTCCCTGCCTCCCATTTTTCATTTCTTTGGCCACCATTCCATCCTCTTGCCTTGCAGGGAAATCCAGGATTTCCAGGTGCTCCAGCCTTGGAGGTAACTTGGAGTGGATTAGAGCCCTTCTTGTCCTTCAGCTGTGCAGCTTCAATCCCAAAATTCCAGGAATCCAAGAGTTGTGTCCCACAGAACTCTGGGAAGAACACCCAGACCTTTTTCCTGACCCTCCAGCCAACTTTGTCCTCTTCTCCCTTGCTCCACTTCTTGTATTCCCACTGTCCCCTCAAAGGAGCTTCACTGCTGTCCAGGAAACACAAGGAGAAAAATTCCCACCACTGAATCCGTGTGCTCCTGGCCCGTCCCTGCTCACGCTCCTCATCCACAGGGATGAGCCCTGCTGGACACCCACAGCTCTCCACATCCTCCCAAATTCCAGCTTTAAGGAGAGACCTCGGTGGTGGCCACCTCTGTGTGGCCACCTCTGTGTGCCATAAGATTTCTTATCCCATAAAAATTCTTATCCTATAAAAATTCCTATTCCGTACCATTCCTTGATTTGGAAAAGGTACCATGAAAAGGAGATCTTTTTAAAAAAAAAAAAAATTCCCCACAAATAACTGAGGATTTCTGTGATTTCTCCTCAGGTTTTGGGGCCTCCAGGCAAAAAAGGTGTCAGGGTAAGACTGTTAATTAATTAATTAATTAATTGTCACTGTTTGAAAAGGCAAGATCTTTTTCTGGAAAAGGGGAGGTTGTTC
Organism: Oreocharis arfaki; assembly: GCA_013398015.1. Classification (NCBI taxonomy): domain Eukaryota; kingdom Metazoa; phylum Chordata; class Aves; order Passeriformes; family Paramythiidae; genus Oreocharis; species Oreocharis arfaki. The sequence goes on from VZRR01001009.1 coordinate 34,342, forward strand.
CATGTTCCCTAAATCCCATCTCCCTGGTGATTGACAGGAGAGGAGAGCTTGGAAAAGTCTTGTCCCCGGGGATATTTCTCTTGCTTTTATTCACATTGTGTACCTGGTGTTCCCTTTCTAGCCTTAGTCCCGGGGAAAATTTGGGATTTCAGAAGGGAGACATCACTCAAGTGCAGATCCAGCCCAATCCCAGAAGATACTTCCAGCCAAGGGAGGCTAAAATCAGGGATAGCAGAGGCTGGAAGGGATTCCTGGAGGTCTCCAGTCCCACGTCCTGCTCAAAGCAGAGCCCATTCCAAAGCTAGGTCAGGTCTCCTGTGCTGAGAATTCCCATGGATGGAGATTTTCCACACCTTTAGGTCCTGATCCAGAGTTTGGCCTCAATGAGAGAAAACTGAATTTCCCAAACCAAGGAGCTCTCTGGGACAGAGCAATTCCCTGGTTTTATTGTCCGTAGTTTGTGGCTGCTTTAGAGGATTCCATTCACTTTTTCAGTGGATTCGTGGTGGAAGAAGATCTGGAATGTCTTAAATGGAATTTCTTAGGGTTTTTTTTTTTTCTCAGTCTTGCTCTCTCACTGCCATCCTGCCAAGAACCTTCTCTCTGTGAGAAGGATTTTCTGATTCCCCTTGGCTTTTCCATGGAAATTCCCTACAGTGCTTGAGACCTCCCTCATTCCATGGACACAATGAATTTTGACTTTTTTCGTGGGGTTGGATGCTGGATATTGGAATCATCTCCTTTTATTGGTCCTATTGCCCAGACTGCTTAACCTTGGCTGGCAAAAATCCCTCTTTTCTTTTAGGCTGAGCTTAAGTAGTGTCCTAGGAATCCTGCTGTGGCCTGGTGATGGAATGTGGCCTGGAAAATCCGAATTTTTAAAAATTTATTCCCGATACTTCACTGCCAACCTGCAGGGAAATGAAAGGTGTTCATTTTATTCGGTTTATACCGCTAAAAATGCATTTATGGTGCTTTGTAGTGTGGCAGCAACTGCGATGAGTTTGGGATGGCAGAAGATCAAGTGCCATGGAAAATCTTCCATATAAATCCAGGATGGATGGATGGGTGGATTTGGCAAGGGAATTTTTTTTCCAGGGTGCATTAGAAGTGCAAAATGCAGCCCTAGGGAGTCACAGGAACAGGGCTTGGCTTCCTGTGGGATATTCTTGGTTCCAGGTGTGTCTTTTATTCCCAGGGAGATCCTGGACCAGCTGGACCACGAGGAGACAAAGGAATCCCAGGAGATAAAGGGGAGAAGGTGATGACTTTGCACTTCCTTTAGGGATAAAAGGATTTATTTTGTTTGTGGCCACCAAGGAAACTGTGGGGGAGGTGGAATTCCTCCCCAAGTCATCCATCCAGGAATCCAGGAGGAGACTTCCATGTGTAGAAATCCAAAGGTCCAAGAAAGGACATCGGGGAGGGACTCAACACTCAGCTCCCCTGGTTGTCCATGGGGATGGAAGTAGCTTGGATCTGCTCTGGCTTTTCCTGCTCCGTGGAGATTTGTCCTGAGCTTAGAAAAACTGCCCTGGCAAGAGCCTGTATCCCTTTGTTTTTTCAGGGAAGTCCAGGATTTGGAATTCCTGGCCAGCCTGGGCTGAAGGGAGACATCGGTGACAGGGTGAGTGGGACAGTGGGGTGGGTGTGGAACGGGAAGGGCTCGAGGGACAGACCAGGAGGTTTAGGGACAAAATCTCTCCGTCGCCTCCGTGGATTTGTTGGCCTTCACCCCTGAGGAGATGAACACTGGGGAGGTGACAGGGAACGGGGCTGGTGACCCTGTGGAGCTCTGGGGTGGTGGGGCCACGAGCTCTGTCCTCAGGTCAGGTGCAAAGGTGGGAGTGCCCCAAAAATGTGGAGAATTCCTCATGACTGGAGGAAAACACGGATGGTCAATGCTCAACTGGTGATTCTGTGGACAGAATCTGATCTTGATGAACAGAATCCAAGGAAGTCCCATTTCCAATGATTTCCTGTCCTGAAAGTCACCTTGAGCTTTTTCTTCCTGGCTTTTGTGTCTAAGGAGGTTCTGGTGGCTCCCATGGGACTCCTCTGACGTCCAGGAAGGGTTGGGTAAATCCTTGCTGTTCCCTTCTCCGGGGACATTCACAATCCCGTTCATTTTAATCCAGCAAAAATTGGCAAATCCCAATATTATGGATGAGTATCTTTGGGAGAGAGGTGGGAAGCTCAAAGTATTGATGGTTTCAAAGTGTGGGAGACAGGAAGCTCTGGAGAGGGTGCACTTGGAGCAGCCCCTCCTGGAACATTCCCAGTTTTCCCCTTCTCTGATTTTAGCTGCTGACACCTGGAATTATCTTACCTGTGTCATTCCTTCTGTGTTTTTGCAGGGAAACGTGGGATTGTCTGGGAAGCCAGGTCAGAAGGTGAGTCCGTGGAAAGCTTTGTTCCCTGTGAGGGTGGGGAGGTCCTGGAATGGAATTCCCACAGAAGCTGTTGCTGCCCCTGGATCCCTGGAAGTGTCCAAGGCCAGGCTGGATGGGGCTTGGAGCACCCTGGGATAGTGGAAGTTTTCCCTGCCCATGGAACTGGATGGAACCAAGTGGTTTTGGAGGTTCTTTCCAACATCTTAAATCGGGCCTTCAAAATTTCCTGCTAATCCTCACTTGCAGAACTTTTCCCAGGAAAAGTTCAAAACCAGTTGAGAAATTTCTGGGAAAGATCCCAACTGTGCCATTTGTTCAGTGAGTGTCTCACTGTGGGCATTCCTCAAACAGGGATCTCCCTAGGCTTGGCTGGAGGAGGGTTTGGATTTGGGAATTGTTCCATAGGTCAGTGAATGGAATATTTAGCCTGGATCAGCTTCCTGGGCACGGAGAAATGGGATGTCACAAGAGAAAAATGGGATGCAGCCAGGACAGGAGGTGTTAATGAGATGTGTTAATGAGGTTGCAAAGTGGGGGCAGCAAAAGGTGTTTGGGGTTGGGAGAAGTCCTGGAGAGGTGATGTCACGAATCTCCCAGATTTCATGGAATATTCTGAGTTGGGAGAGACCCGCAAGGATCATCCAACCCAACTCTTAAGGAAATGGGATCAAACCCACAACCTCGTGGGACAAACATCAAATGGAGCGGGTGTGTGAGGACCAATCCGTGAGAGCTCAGCTGATTTAAATGGGAATAAAAATTAAAACATGGAATGGGAACTGATCCTGTGTCCAAGCCTGGATCCATCTCGAGTCTCTGTTAATCTGAGCTGCTCCTGGAGGTGGAGAACCTCAACAGATTCTGTCCTGAGTGAATTCCAGGGATGACCGTGGAGTCTGGATGGATGAGGTTAGAGCTGGATGCTTTCCAGCCCAATAATCCTATAAAAATAATAATACCAAAAGTAAATAAATTAAACCACTTTAAATATATATTATTAAATAAATCAAAATAAAATAAATATTAATAATACAAATCCTACAATCCCAGCCCTTCCTAGCACGGGGTAAAGGCTCTGAGCCCAAACTTCACCCAGAAGTGTGGAAGCAACTCCATGACCATGGATGTGCTGCTGGAATCTGCCCCTCAATGTCTGAAATGGGAAGGATGTGGAATGCAAAACAGGAATGTGACAAGTCTTGTTTCCTTTAGGGGGAGAGAGGTGAACCAGGATTCCCTGGAAAGCCAGGAGAGGCCGGGCTGAGAGGAAAAGATGTAAGTAAAGGCAGGACCCAGGGGGGTGGAGCTGCTGATTCCTTGGGAATAACCAACAATCCCGGTTCTGCCCTGCAATGATAAACAGGACAAAGGGACAATTGTCTTCCTTGTTACTCAACATCAATGCCCAGAGAAGTGGCTGCCCTTGGATCTCTGGAAGTGTCCAAGGCCAGGCTGGGTGGGACTTGGAGCAACCTGAGATAGTGGAAGGTGTCCCTGCCCATGGCAGGGGGTGGAATGAGATGAGCTTTAAGGTCCTTCCCAACCCAAACCATTCCGGGATTCTTTGATCAGGATTTTTGTCACTGAGTCACATCTGCTTGACATGGATTTAGCACAAGGTGCACCCACACCAGCCCTGAGAGCCTCATTTCTAGTTCTGAGCCTCAGGTGATCTCAGCTTCAAAAGGATCCATAAGAATCATGGAGTCCAGCTCCCTGCTCCTCACAGAACTGCCTGAATAATTCCCTCTTGTGGTCAAACAAGGTGGCCCCTCACAAAAAGATCAGAACAGGCTCCTGGAAACTTCTCCTGACCAGTCAGGGAAGAGCCTTCCTCAGCTCTCAGGGCTGGGTTGATCTCTGGACATGGAATAGGATGCAAATCAAGAGTTCCCTCTTGGAATCAAATGAGGTGGCCCCTCACAAAAAGAGCAGAACAGGCTCCTGGAAACTTCTCCTGACCAGTCAGGGAAGAGTTTTCCTCAGCTCCAAGGGCTGGGTTGATCCCTGGCCATGGAATAGGGTCTTTATTAATAGTTCCCTCTTGGGATCAAACAAGGTGGGCCCCCCACAAAAACAAGATGGAGCCCCGCAACAACAAACCAGCCCCNAAGGGCTGGGTTGATCCCTGGCCATGGAATAGGGTCTTTATTAATAGTTCCCTCTTGGGATCAAACAAGGTGGGCCCCCCACAAAAACAAGATGGCCCCCCACAAAAACAAGGTGGCCCCCCACAAAAACAAGATGGCCCCTCACAAAAACAAGATGGCCCCCCACAAAAACAAGGTAGGCCCTCACAAAAACATAAGAACAGGCTCCTGGAAACCTGTCCTGACCCCAGGGAAGAGCTTTCCACAGCTCCAAGAGCCGGATTGATTCCTAGACATGGAATAGGATCCCTATTAAGAGTTCCCTCTTGGGATCTGTGGTCAGTTTAGAATATCCCTGTGGTCAGTTTGGGTCACCTGTCCTGGCTCTGTCTCCTCCCAGCCTCTCGTGAATTCCCGACTTGGCTCCTGGAAAACCTCACCTGACCACAGTCAGTGAAGAGCTTTCTGCAGCTCTCCAAGGGCGGGGTTAATCCCTGGACATCAGGTGCAATAGGATCACCCAGGGAAATCTTGGAAAAAAAGGAAGCAGCTGCATTCCAACAGCCCTGACTCTGGAGTTGTGATTCCAGAGCAAGAGCTCGGAATTTGAGTAGGAAATGATGAAAAACTCGGGAAAATCCAGGACTTTTACACTGTAGGGGGAACCAGGGAGGAAAGGCCCCACTGGGACCAAGGTAATCCCACTCCTTCCCAAGGTGCCAGGAAAAACAGGAGCTGGAAAATGAAACCCTTGGATTTGTCCTGAAGTTGATCCCTGCTCATTTTATTTCCTGTTTATTTGTCCTTAAACGAGACTGTGGAGAATCCTCTTCATCCTTATTTTATCGTGGGTTTCACATTCCAAAAGGCTGGAACAGAAAAGCCAAAAAAGAACAAAACTGGCTTTTCTTCTGGGAGATGCAGAAGACAAAGTACCATGGAACGGAATCCCAGAATATCCCAAGTGGAATATGGGTTGGAAGGGACCCACCAGGATCGTCCAGTCCAACTCCTGGCCCTGCACAGGACACTCCAACAATCCCAACGTGTCCCTGAGATCGTTATCCAAACATTCCTGGAGCTCAGAACACTGGGATTTGGTGGCAATCACCTCATCCTACCCCTAAATTTAAATATTCCAATCACCCCCACACCTTGTGCCCCTTTTTCCTCGTTTATGGGAATGCTGTAGAACACCATCCCTAATTTGAGACATCCCAGACATCCCAAAACCTGCTGCTATCCCAGTTTTCCAAGCATTAAGCGGTGCCAAAGAGATTTACTCTCCGTTAGAGGCCCTGGAATGACCAATGGACTCGGTTCCCTCCCTTTAAACCACTTCCTCCAGGTTTAAGTGCAATAAAATTCCTGTCACTTGATGGAAAAACCTTTGGAAAGCTGCTCTGCTCTTTTAGGGAGAAGCTGGAGTCCCTGGAGAGCCAGGAGTGAGAGGACTCAGGGTAATAATTCCATTTTTCTCACTATTATTATCATTTCCTACCCTGGAGAGTGGTGGGGCTGCTCTCTTTCCCTTCTCCATCCCGATGGAAGCCCTCACTTGGAAATATCCACTTCCAAATACTCCTTTCCTGGGAGAAAAACAACGTTTTTCTTGAAATTTTTCCTTTCTGAGCTCCTGCTCGTGCTCTGTTTGTGATTTTTTTTTTTTTTTTTTTCTCTCAATCTCTTCTTGCAGGGTCCTCCTGGACTCCCAGGCCGACCTGGAGAGCAGGGAATGAAAGGAGATCCAGGAGAACCTGGGAAGGATGTAAGGAATCCCTGAAGGAGCAGCTGGGAGAGGGTGGATTTGGGGAGATCTTTTATTTATTCCCAGCATTATAAATAAATAGTAATTATTTATTCAGATTGGGGTTGCATGGATCCAGCACAGATGGATGGATCCAGCAGAGATGGATTCGCTCCGAACTTTTTTCATCCCCGTGGGAAAAAATCAGGGAAAATATTACCAAGTTTCTCATGACTTTACCTAAATCCTATTTAGGAGATTCCCAAAAATATCAAAGCAGCTCCTCACCCTTCTCCCACCCTTCTCCCTGTGGCCATTTTAACAAGAATTGGGAGTTTAAATTTGTAATTTAATTATTTAATTAACGTCATTTAATTATTTAATTCATTTAACTGAATTATTTCATTGATTTAATTAAATCATTTAATTTCTTTTATTTAATTATTGCATTTCTTTAAAATTTTATTGATTGCTGCTGTTTATTTTGTGGGGACTCAGAAGAACGCGAGGCAGAGCAGCAATTCCTGGGATATTTCGCTGTCCTGAGAGGAAAAACTCATTCCCAGAGGTCCAAAGGGTGTCTTTGGATGGATCCTTTGCAGCCAGCCCTGCCAAATTCCTGATTTCCCTGCAGGACTCGTGTCCTGAGTCACAGGAAAAGTGGGATTGGGAGAAAAGCTGCAGGGAATATCCCCATGGATCCATCAGCCCAAAACAGATCCGATCCCAGGCTTTCCCAAAGAAATGGTGTTGCTTCCTCAGCCAAGACGTGGTGCCAGGGAAATAAAGGCAAAATTTGGGTTGTACAAGAGGTAATTCCATTATTCCAGGTGGGATAGCAACGGAAAAGGGAAAAGCAGGAAAACTCCCAGGTACATGAGCCCTTCTGGAGGTCAAGCTTCAAGTGAACAGCAGAATTGCTCCAAATTTACCTTAAAAATGGGAATTAGGGAGACACAAGAAGGGGTTGGTTGGTCCCCCTGGAAAAGGTGGAGTTAGTTTGGGATCAGCACATGGGAAATGGGAATTTTAGCGGGCTACTAACGCATTCCTGCTGGTTTTCAGGGAGATCCTGGGAAGGACGGCCTGAGAGGTGAAAGAGGCCCCCCAGGCCCAAAGGTAGGTCCTGAGTCCATGGGGACATTTTTGTGGTGGTGCCACCACCTTGGGCTGGTCAGAGGGGAAGAAAACCTGGCTCAGGTCTCCTCCAAACCCCCAAAAGTTTGGGATTTCAAAGCAGAGCTCCTGGGATAGGCTCAGGAACTCGTGGTCGCGCCGGGGCTGTGATCCCACGTCTCCATGGAGCTTCTTTAGGAAGAAGAATGTTCTTCAGGAGTCAAACGGGATAAATTTCTGGGATGGCCACAGATGGTTCCTTCCTCTGCTCCTCCTGCAAGTTGGAGAGCACATGGAAAGGGGTGGAAGGGGGAATGGCTTCAGATCCCACACATCCAAGATCTTTAAAGGTGGGAACAACTCCTTCCTTAATGGAGAGGAAAATGCTGCGGGAAGCAGCAGCAGTACCAGGAGATCTCCTGGCTGCCACAAGATCCAGACCTCTGGAAAAGCAAGGATTTGTCCAGGACACCGGCATCCCAAGTTCTCCCTGGCACACCTTGGCTGGAGAGGCCGTCGGGGCCTTCCTGGTGCCCTTCATTCCACTGGAATCTGTCGATGCCGAACCTGGATTTCAGTGAAATGAAGCCCCTCAGAGAGGCAGCTCAGCCCCACCTCAGCAGATGTTCCTCACCCCAGCAGCCTCCAGGCTGGACCTCCCAAACCCCTGCAGCTCATCCAGGATTTCGTCTGTGCCCAATCCAAAATCTCCCACCTGGAGATGGAATTCCATCACTGTGACCTTCTGTGGGAGCCCATCCCGCTGGAGATGTTGGACTCAGCCATGTGTGGGGCCACCAGCACCATGGCCACCTCCAGGAGGGACCACCAACCATGGGGACAACTTGGCCATTGTCCTCCTTGGTGTCCTCTGCATTGGTGGCCCTGAGGGACCTCAAAAACCTTTCCTTTTCCACACTTTGTCCATGGGCAGGAGGTGGAGAAGGGGATGGGGCAAAGCTCTGGCCCAAACCTTGGATGCTGCTCCTGGGCCAAAATCTAGCTGTGCCTGTGTCCGCTGGACGAGGAAAGGAGCCCATGGAGCAGGGTGGGATTCAACCCCTTATGGGATTTATCCGGGATTACGGAGCGGGCTGGTCACAGAGGAAGGGTCAGATGTGGGATTATTGCCCTTCCTCTTCTTGCTCCTCATGGAGATAATGACGGAATTAATGAGCTGATCTCGTTTATCCCAAGGGAGAACCCGGCCCACCAGGAAAAGGGGTGGAAATGAAGGTAAATAAACCCAGATTAAATTCCATATAAATGTTGGAAGCACCTCCCTCTCTGTCTGAGATTGGGATGGCAGAGGGGACTCAATCTGTGTCCCCTTGCCCATCAGCCACCTCCAGGAGAAACTTCCTGGAGAGCAGAGGGCGAGAAGTTGGGACCTTTCTTTCCCCTTGCAGGACCTGGAGAGGCTTTTTGAAGCGTACGGGATCAAGGTAGGAGTTCCTTTGTCCCTCCTGCTGACCAAGTAACTTGGCTTTTCCATCTCTTCCCTCTGGAATTCTGGAGGTGACATTTGCTCCCCCAGGACTCCCAGGAAGGTTTATTCCATTTCCTTTTCCAGGCTATATTTAAGCATTTTTGGGACAGCTTCTCTGCTGCTGTTTTATGGGGCGGGTGGTGGCTTTGAGGTCCCTTTGACAGTGACACTTGGGCCTTAAAGCCCCTCTAATTCCAACTTCAACACCTTCCACCATCCCAGGTTGCTCCAAACCTCATCCAACTTGGCCTTGGATACTTCCAGGGATCCAGGGGCATCCACAGCTTCTCTGGGAATTCCATTCCAGCACCTCCCCACCCTCCCAGCCAAAAATTCCTTCCCGATATCCAACCTAAATCCTCTTTCAGTTTAAAACCCTTCCCCCTTGCCCTATCCCCATATTCCCATGGGGAAAAGCCACTCTCCCTCTTTTTTGAAGTCCCCCTGAAGTCCTGAAAGGCCACGAATGTGGGGTTTTTATTTAGGATGGGGAAAAACCCCACAAAAGCTCCATGGATCAGCTCCTTGATCCCAAACCTGTATTTAAACCATCCCTCGGCTGTCCCTGCCCTGTGAATCCTTGGAAGTCCGTCATTCCTTGGTTTTGGAATGGCTGCTCTTGGATTGTCACGTGGTGGGGACAGGAGGGTGGCACTGGGCTGCCTTACTGGTGTGCACTGGTTCCAGCTGGCGCTGCTGAGGGACCTCTCGGACGCGATCCTGCGGGATGGGCTGGACGGGCTCCTGTGGCACCGGGGTGGCTCCGGGACAAGGAAAACTTCCCAGGAAAGCCAGGAAGCTGTGCCTGTCACCGTGAGTAGCGTCCCCTGCCAGGGTGATGGACCTCCAGGGAATGAGGGAGGTGGGAATGAGCCACCAAAGGCGTCAGGGTCACCTCTGTCATGGAGCAGGTCACGGTGACTTGGGAGAGACTATGGCTGGCACCGGGATCTGGGATCTTCGGGATGAAGGGATGGAAATGATTCATTTTTTAATGGGAATAAAGGAATCAGTCAAGCTTTGTTGTCCATAGAAGCCATTCCCAAAGCCACCAAAGTTTCCTTGTGCCCTCTGCGGGCTGTTGGAGTGGTGGGGCTGGAAGCACCAAAAGGGGTCGTGAGTGGGGTCTCAACAGCAAAAGGGTCCCAGGGAGGGAGGAGGATTCCTTGGAAGGAAAGTTTGGATGTGGCCAGCAAGGAATTGCTGCCCACTCGCCCCGTCCTGGCTCAGAAATGTCACCAAGTGGGACAGAGCGTGCTGGAGGGTTGGGAAAAGTTGGAATGAAGCCACCAGGATCCTGCTCCTCATGGGTGTGGATCCTGGGAGCTCAGGGCTGTCCCGGTCACACCAATCCCTTGTTTTGGTGTTGCAGGATCCACTGGTGTCCGACACTTCCCACGGTGTCCCGGCCGGCACCGAGGTGACAGGAGAAGGACAGAGCCTGGAGCTGGAGGCTCCGGAGGTGCCACAGTCTGGAGCATTCCCTGAGGTGAAAATAACCAGCAGGAAGGATGAACTTGGGGTTTTCACTGTGTCCAGTTCTGGGCTCTTCCAATCAGGGAGGACACGGAACGTGTCCAGGGAAGGGAACAGAGCTGGGGAAGGGGCTGGAGCCCCAGGAGAGGCTGAGGGAGCTGGGAAAGGGGCTCAGCCTGGAGAAAAGGAGGCTCAGGGGGGACCTTGTGGCTCTGCACAACTCCCTGACAGGAGGGGGCAGCCGGGGGGAGTCGGGCTCTGCTGGCAGGGAACAGGGACAGGAGGAGAGGGAACGGCCTCAGGCTGGGCCAGGGGAGGCTCAGGTTGGACAGCAGCAGGAATTTCTCCATGGAAAGGGAGGTCAGGCCTTGGAATGAGCTGCCCAGGGAGGTTTGGACTCCCCATCCCTGGAGGTGTCCAAGGAACACCTGAAGGTGGCACTCAGAGCTCTGGGTTGGGGACAAGGTGGGGATCAGGCACAGCTTGGATTCGATGGTCCTGGAATTCTTTTCCATCCTGGGATTCTGTGGAGTGTCTCCTGCCCTGGCAGGGATGGATCCAATCCCGCTCTCAGGATGGATTGGGATTGTCCATGCTGGCACTGCCAGAGCTCCAGGAGCATTTGGACAACACTCCCAGGTTGGGATTATTGGGATGCCCTGAGCAGGGCCAGGAATTGGACTGGATGATCCTGGTGGATCCCTTCCCACTCAGGACATTCCAGGATTCTGTGACTCCAGAGCCCTCACTTGGAGTAACCAGACTAATTCCTGCCACCTGCATCCTGATTAACAGCTCATATTTATGGGAATTGGGAATGTATCCACAATTTTGAGGCATCTCTCCGTGCTGGAGCTCCTGCTTGGAGGCAGCTCCTGGGGTTTTATCTCCCTCTGTGGCTGGATCAGGATGATCCAAATCCTCAGAGACCTGGACAAGGTGGGACAGGACATCCCCCCTCAGCCCCAGGCTCCTCCCACGTCCTCAGGTTTTTCCAGAGTTTTCCAAGCTGGATTGGGGCATTTTAGGGGCCTGAGAGGGAAGATTTGCACCAAAAAACCCAACCCTGGAGCCAGCAAATTTGGGATTTGGGATACAGAGACCCCCCAAACTGTCTCTGTTGAGCTTTGGGAGCCCAATCCAAACTGGAAAACAGGATTTGGGACCATCAGAACATCCCTGCATCCCACAGGGAATCCTTCCTTTTCCATTGGTTCTGACTGGATGGATGCAAAGAGATTACAATTCCCAGAGTTTAATCACTGGAATTTTGAGGTTTGCCCCTATTTTAATGGAAAGCTGAGTCAGAGAAGGGATAAGGATGCATGGATCAGTGTCAGGGCTTGGGAAAGGGTCCTGCTGTCCAGGTTTTCCCAGTTTTTCTGGGAATTAATGGAATTCTGTCGGCATTTATCCATCCCCCTCTGCAGAGCTTGGCTGTGCCCCCACCACATCCAGAAGATCCACAGGGAAACCATTCCCTGGAGCTCCTCCAGGCCTTGGAGGAGAGGCTGGAAGGACAATCCCAGCAGGACACCAGCCAGGTAGGTTTTTCCAAGGATTTCAGGCCAGTGATGGACTGGGAGGGACTGGGATGCAAATCTGAGTGCTGGGACAGCTTCTCCAAATCCCTGGAGAACACCAGGGAACTCCTGGAATGGGCAGGATGGGAGTGAGGAAAAGCCCTTAGGAAATGTTTTGTTGGTTAATTCCTCATTTTTTGGAGGGAAAAACCAGGATAATCCCTTTTTATCTGATCCCATCTGGCCACTCCATCCTTATATTTTTTGGGATTGGCTGACTGAAGAGTTGATGATTCCCAAGACTTTAAAAATAGGGATAATGCAGACTCCAAACAGGGAATTTAAAATATGCTCCCTACAAGACATTTCCTTTTCCTTCCTGCTTTCCATGGGTGTCTCAGGATATTCCACAGATATTCCAGGATATTCCTGCTGTGCTCTGGAGCATCTGACTCATTGGATTTTGGGGATTTTCTCTGATCCCTGAAATCCCATTTCCCTCTCTTTTCCTGCCCTCCTGGGCAGAGATTCCCATCCCAAATCCTGCTCCAGAGCCGAACACCAAACCCAGCACCTTCCAGTTTGGACGTCTTTGTATCCCTATGGAATTCTCGGGAATACCCAGAGGCAGGACAGCAACAGCTCTAAAAAGTGAAGGGAAAAATCCTTTGGATATTTCCTTGGAGCTGCAGGAACAGCATCAGCAAGGATATTTTTTGGGATGGCAAGAAGGGAATAACTGGAAGTGGGGAGATGCTGCTCCAGGAAATCCCGCTCTGGTTTATCCAGTTCTCCAAACACTTCCCGCTGTTCCCATCCCTTTATCCCTGCCCTGGCTCGGGAATGAATTCCAGGGTTAATCACGGAGCTGGAATTAACGATGGCGCAGCAGCCACGAGAGGGCTCCCGACTCAAACACAAAAACCTGGAATGGGAATTGCGGCTCTGGAGACGCCGGGATGTGCCAGGAGCATCCATGGGCTCTGCTTTTCCTCCTGGGTGCAGCAATTCCCTTTGCTGGGAATGCTGAAGCTGGAGAAGCACCGAGGATGGAGCCCAAATCCCTCGGTTTTTGGAATCCTGGAATGGTTTGGGTGAGAAGGGACTTCAAGGATCATCCAATTCCATCCTCTGCCACGGGCAGGGAATCTTCCACCATCCCAGGGTGCTCCGAGCCCCATCCAGCCTGGCCTTGGACATTCCAGGGATCCAGGGGCAGCCACAGCTTCTCTGGGAATTCCATTCCAGGTTCTCCAGCCAGGAATTCCTTCCCAATCTCCCATCCAGCCCTGCCCTCTGGCAGTGGGAAGCCATTCCCTGGGTCCTGTCCCTCCAGGCCTTGTCCCCAGTCCCTCTGCAGCTCTCCTGGAGCCCCTTTAGGCCCTGCAAGGGGCTCTGAGCTCTCCCTGGAGACCTGGAATTCCCGACTCTCCCAGCCTGGCTCCAGAGCAGAGGGGCTCCAGCTCTGGGAGCAGCTCCATGGATTCCTCTGGATTTGCTCCAGCAGTGTCTCCAATGATCCCCATTTTATCAGGAGCTTTGGGACCGTAGATCAACTCCAACAAAGTTTTTAGGACACTCCAAAGCCCCTCAGCAGGACGGGATCTGCATCCCAAGGATGTTTTCCTCACTTGCATTTGGAGTAAAATCCCGTTTATCCTCAGGAGGGGGGAACAGCAGATTCCAAAGGCAGGGAAAGAGCAGCAGCCCCTCTCTCCCTGTGCTCCCACATCCCGGAGATGCCAAGGAGGGAATGGAGCCGGTTTTCCTGATGCTTTTCCTGCCTTTTCTTTTTGGGGTTTTCCTGGCAGCAGCAGCAAGAATCAGGAATTCCCACCTGTTCCAAGGCTCGTGGAGCCTGGAAGAACCCAGGAGCTCCATCCCCCAGGAGCAATTCCTGGCAGGAGTTGATTGGAAGCAAAGGAACCGCTGGGAAGAGCGGGATGAGCCCTGATCTACATGTCCAGAGCAGGGCTGGATACTCATCCATGGATGAGCCACTGCTTTGGGACTTTTTGGGATATATATCCCAAAAAATTCCTGCTCCTTCATCCCCCAGCTTCCTCAGATTCAAGCTTATCCCTTTCCAGAATTAATTTGGACAAATCCCTCTCATCTCCATCTGGATAAACCCACAATTGCTGCATTTTCCTGCCTGGAATCTTGGCTTTTTTCCTATTTTTCCCTTTCCTTTTTCTGCAGGAATATTTTTTTCCCTCTCCCTTTTATTTCCATTTTTCTCTTCCCTCTCCTCATTTTTTTTTGTCTCTTCCCTCCTTTTCTCCCTTCCCTCTTTTCCTTCCTTCTTTTTTTTCCATGAGGAAGCAGCAGCCTCCCAATTTTTCTTGGAGGTGCCTCATTCCGGGAACAGGAAACCGCCAAAATTAGGGAATTAAAGGAGCCTCATTACCCCCAGCAATTCCCAGTAAATGGGATCCCAGGGCACATTCCAGACCTCAGCCAGGTCTTGGCAACCTCTGGAATCTCTGGAATCGCTTCCACCGGGATCTGTGTGAATCAGGAGCATTTTAGAGCCATTCCCAGGGAGGGTGGGAAAATCCACGTGGTGCCATCCCTGGGATTTTTTCCCTCCCTTATCCCAAAAAACCCACCCTGGATGGGTTCTCCCCTGTCCAGCACATCCCTCATCCCTCTTCCATCCCTTTTCCCCCTCATCCTCTTCCAGGAAAGAATTCCAGTTTTAATTGGCTCCGATTTGGGGTTTTTTTCCCCCCTTGTGAGCCAGGAATTTGCTGGGTTCGTTATCCACAGGGTGGAATTCTCCCAGGGTTTGTTAAAATCCAGGAAAACGGGAATTACCGTCCCTGAAAACCTCACAGAGCAGCACTCACCAGCATTCCCTGGAAGTTTAGGATTTACTTTCCCTGCTTAAACCATCTCAAAATCCATGAAATTAATGGAGATGAATCCTGTTTTTTGTTCCTACAAAAAAAAAAAATGGGAATGTCCCTAAATAACTGCACCACATCCTGATTTTTCCTTCTCCTTCCTGTGCTCCTGGAAGATTTTGGGATTTTTGTGGCAAATCAATTCAATTTTTGCTTTCAGATCCAAATATTCCCCAAACATTGAGCTCAGGGAATAACTGCTGGGAATATTCTTGATAGGAATATTCTCATTTTTCCAATGGATCATTTCCCGCTGCTGCTATGGAAAAGTGGGAACAATTTAGGAGTCAGCTCAGGAATTATTTCCTTTATTTTGAATGCCTTAAATATTCCTGGTTTATTCCAATTGGATACTCCAGGTGGAATAAACAGGGAATTGCCTGGGAATGGCTGGAGTAGGGAGGGGTTTCAAGTTCCGAGTTGGAATTTTTTAGGGCAGTTTTGTTGCTTTGGAATGGCCGTGGATTTGTGGCCTGGTGATAAACTGGAAAACGGGATCATGGAATTCTTAAGGCTGGAAAAGAAAATTTTGGTTTATTGGTATTAATATTGGTTTTTGTAATTGGAATTTCATGGAATCACGGAATGGGTTGGGAGAGATCCCAAATCCCATCCAATTCCATGGGCAGGGACACCTCCCACTATCCCAGGTTGCTCCAAGCCCATCCAACCTCACCTTGGACACTTCCAGGGATGAGGAATCCACAATTTCTCTGGGAAAGCTTTCCCAGGGCCTCCTCATTCCCTGGGCAAGGAATTTTTTCCTCCCATCCAATCCAATTCTCTCCTCTGGTGGTTTTAAACCATTCCTTATCCATATATCCAAGGGTGCTCTGCTTCCCTTCCCGCAGGAAAACGGGAATTCCGGCAACGGCTCCGCGATCCCAAGGCACAGATCCAGGAGATCTCCTGGCAGTGAGGGATGCTCCATGAAGATCCCATTCCAGAGCCATCCCTGTGATCCAGGAGGAAGCAGTGAGCCTTCCCTGGTGGCTCCATCACCGGCTCATCCCCCCGGTGCTCCGGGAGCTCGGAAATTCCCGCCTGGATCCACGGTGAGTGACGGAAGTGGATCCCCATTTTCCACATGGAATGTGGAAATTTAGGGATAAATATCCATAAATAAAGCAGGGAAGAGCTGCTGCAGGAACCGTTTTTCGTGGACAAACTGATCCTTCTCCCTGGATTTACCCAGGGAAATGAGGGAATAGAATAATCTGGTTTTGGGGGAAAAGAGAACAACTGGAATTCCCTTGGAATGTCGAAGATATTCCCACATGTGGGGGTGGTTATAAACCAGCCCATTCCTGACACACCTGGACAATTCCAGGGATCTTTAACGCAGGATCCCAGAAATGGGGAAAAAAGTGGATTTTTATAAAATTTAAGAGCAAAAATTCCCATTCCCAGGAGTTATGGATGGAAAATTCGGGATGGTTTCCTCATGATTTCTTTGAAAGCAGGGAGTGACCCTCACCCTGCATTCCCAAGAGGAATAGGAATGGGAGAAGCTCATCCATACCTTTTCCGAAGCCCTCCAGGAATTCCAGGGTTAAAATGGGCCTTTGCCAGAAGTCTGGAATTCCTCAGGAATTCCTCAGAAATTCCTTGGTCCTGGCAGCTCCCAGATGTCCCATCCAGGCTGGAGCCAATCAGGAGCTTGGAGGTCACCCCAAATCCAACCAGGAGCCCTCCAAAGGATCCTGGTGATCCCTGGAAACCCCCAGCTTCCCTCTGGGATTCCCCACTTCCTTCCTCACATCCCGTTCCTCAGAGGTGTCTTTTCCATGGTTCAAGGGGAAGTTTTTCCAGCTGCTCTTCCCTCTCCTCTTTTTTAATCCAAGGCACATCCAGGCCCTCATTACCCAAGGAGAATTAAGGTACGGAATTCCTCCTGTCCTGCTCTTATCCCAGGGAGGAGGCAGCTGCTCCTTTCTCCCATCCCATCCCGTCCCATCC
>VZRR01001010.1:0-22983 GCA_013398015.1 Oreocharis arfaki
AACCCAAACAAAACAAAAAAGAAAAAATAATTTAAAAAAACAAACCCAAAAACCCCACCAAACAACTACCAAATAAACCCCACCAAAAACAAAACAAAAACAGAAAACCCCACAGCAATTAACCGAGGTTTTTGCCTCACTGTCTGAAGCTGGGCTGTGCAGGGAAGGTTTTCATGCAGGGACTCGAGCGAGGGATTTCAGACCTGCAGCAAGTCTCCTTAGGAGGGGCAGATGAAAGCAAAGTCCCAGGCTGGAGGAACAAAACTCCTGATGCAACCAAACATTGGGACAACCTTTCCCTTTTTGGAGCACCTCTGGAAGCAGGAATGAGGGAGGTCGGTCAGATGGAGTATAAATAGCAGGGTGAACCACGACAGAGTGAGATGAATGGCTGCAGTTAGAAAACCAGGTTGTGTGGTGAGAGGATCCGTGGCTCCAGATGTTAAATCCATGCTCCAACCCTGATGTCCTGCTGAAGGGAGAGGAGAGGTTCCTACTCACAAGCCTTGGAGCAAGGAATAATTTATCAGCCCTCTGCACCGCTGATAATTATCTGTGGGGAATCAATGGAAATTAATTGGGTTTAGTTAGGCTGCTTTTCTCCAAGGGAGAGGTAAAACTTGAGACTCCCAAATCCCTCAGTGCCACCAGCCCAGCTTAGCTGAGCTGAAGGCACAAGTTAAGCCTGGTCAACCACGGCAATCCTGAGCTGGAAAGGACCAACAAGGATCGAGTCCACCCCACCAATCCCACCCTGTGCATCCCTGAGAGCGTTGTCCAAGTGCCCCTGGAGCTCTGGCAGCCTCGGGGCTGGGATCATTCCATGGGAAGCCTGTTCTAGGTGCAGAAAAGCAGCCCCAAGTTTTGCTTTCAAGACTTCCAAGCAGCAACCTCAGCCAGGGAATGTTGGGGAAGATAGAATAGGAAAACCTTACAAATATGATTACCTGGCAAAAGATGCTGAGATTGAGATGAAAACAAGCTTTGAGTTACCCAACTCCAGTCACTGAACAACTAGAAAACAATGAATACCGGCTATAGGTAATCCCCCTTTGATTAAACAATGCCCTCTATGTGTAAACAGGTCCAAAGGTCAAGGAAGACCCTGCAAACTCATCAAAGAGTCTAAAGATCAACTTTTAGAGTTTAAAATATAATGCTATAGGTTAATGTCATGATTCTTATAGGCTGTAGGCAAATGTTGTAGGATTTGTAGCTTATTCTAGATNCTCCGTCACTGTCTGTCCTGACCATCCACAACCGAACCAAGAATTCAGCAAAGAGAGAAAGAACTCCGCAAGGGGAAGCCTTGCTGTGCCTTCTGCTGCTCAGCTGTGCGAGCCAGAGCAGCCCTTCCCTTTGAAGCACCTCCGAGCATCCCTCTGCTCCACACATTGATGCCTTGGCCTCGGATGTGTCACACAGCGAGGCGAGGGGCAGACCCCAGCACGTGGAGCAGGGAAGGAATCCTTCCTCTCCATAGGACCCTCATCTGGATGCCATCGAGCTCGTGGCAGGCCGTTCCCAGAAAGGCTGAAACCCGGAGCGAGCTCCGAGCTGGTTAACAACCAGGGTCTTGAGGGATTGATTTCTGTGGGTTCAACAAGCCTTGCTCAGCCAAGTCATGATTAAAGGAGGATAATCAGCCTGGAAATAGCTGGGGGGGCTAAAAAATCCCATGGCCTGTCGCTGGGGGGCTGCCCAGAGGTTGACCTGGAAGTCTGGAGATGAGGAAATGGAGAGGCTTGGCCTTGCTGAGGACTGAGGATGCTGCAGCAGCACTCACAGGGCAGAGAGTGACACAAGGGACAAAGCACCCCCACAAAGAAGGGGAGGACTCGCTGTATGATCCCAAAGGAGCTGCGTAGCTCCATGAAGCCATCAGGAAGGGTTGGGAAGGCTGCCTTTCCCACAGGAGAGCAAGAAACAGGGCTGTCCGTCCAGCTGTGGGGCAGAGCCCAGACCTGAGGCTCTCCTGGCTTTCCTCCCAGCGTGGTGGTCCCAGAAGAGCTGGCCAGCTGCAGATGGGCACAGCTCCGGCACCCAGGAGTGAGAGATGGCAGCAGCTGCACGGGGCTCCCTCTGCAATGCCATCTGCAGAGTGATTGAGCAGGGTGTCGATTTCACTCTCGGCAGACAAGCGACCTCGCTCTGCTTTTTAGCTCAGGGCTTCGGCCTTCTGCAAAAATATTTTAATAGGTTTGCACTGGAGTCGCCTCACCTCAGCAGGGAGGTGAGGGCAAGGATGAGGAGAAGCACAGGCTGGGAGTTTCTGCAAGCAGGCCGTGAAACTGAGGGTTTTTTCAATATAAAGAGGTTCCTCCTGCTCTTAATTCCTGTTAGCACTGCACCAAGAGCAACGTGCTGGGCTGGGGTGTCCAGCCTGCAGCTCAGAGGAAGATGAGGGATCAATCATGGCATTGTTTAGGTTGGAAAAGCCCTCCAAGGTCATCAAGTACAGCAATTCCCCCAGCACTGCCAAGCCCACTGCTAACCCACAGCAAGTGCCACACCCACGTGGCTTTTAAATCCCTCCAGGGATGGGGACTCCACCGTTGCCCTGGACAGCTGTGCCAGGGCTGGACAACTTCTTTCCATGAAGAAATTTTTCCTAAAGTCCAATCTAAACCTAAACCATGGTGAGCTGGACTGTGGAAGGGGGCACGGCCACCAGCATCCTACAGGTTGGGTGAGGAGCACACCTCACCCAAAAGTCCTCTGCTCTCGTTCAGCAGCACAAAAACTCCTGGCAGAGGGGCTTCTCCGTGGTTGCAGAGCACATTTTCCCTCAAAAATACTGTTTTTTCCCCCCATTTTTCCCTGTACAAAGCAAGCAGCACACAAACCACAAAGCCAAGACCTAAGCTGTTCTCAGCCATCACAGCCTTGCAGGAATCCAGGCTGCTTTACCCCAGCTGGGAGGAGGCATCTCCAGACTGGAGATATTTCATCCCCACGTGCCTACTGCAACAGCTCGAAACTGAATCCTGCAGCACGAGGGATCATCCGTATCCCAAATCCAAACGTCCCCTGTCACACCCCCTGCGTCAGAAATCAACTGCTTTTGGCGAGTTCATGCTTAAAATAAAAAGTTTGGGGTTTCCTGTTTGCTCTCGAGCAGCCTTCATCTCCTCTGCACGGTGGAAGGAAATCCAAGCTGCTCCTTTTTCCCACAAAATGGGGGTCTGCCACCAAATCCAATATAATAAACCTCAGTGTTCAACACAGCTGCTGTTACACCCCTGCAGACCTGGCCAGCAAAAGAGTGAGCTTTGATGGAAAAATTGGGCAGGAATTCCATGGCTGCAGAGGCTCCAGTCATCCTTAAAGGATGAGCTCACCCCAACCCTTTTCTTAAATTGAACTGAAAATGTTTTCTTGCACCCAGGACAAAGCTACAGCCTCCCAAACCTCTACCCCACTCTCCTAAACAAACCTCAAAGTCCATCAGAGAGCTTTGAAAACAAATTTAAAAACCAAACCTACCCCAAAACCCAAAGGGAAACCCCCAACCAGCAGCTATTTCTCCTTGGAGACACCCTGACAGGTTTGGGCACCATCATTTTCACCCCTTTTTCAAGGCTGGTGAGGAAGAACCTCTCCCACCCCACCGAGTGCAGGTAAAACACACTTCCACCACACAACAGTCCTGGATCCAGAGCGCCAGGAAGGCTGCATTTGCTCAGAGATTTCCAGGAAATGAGTCAATCAGCAGAGGAGAAACTGCATTGAAAAAAAGGGAATGGGAATTTAAAGGGATTCTTTTCAAGTTAACCAACAGAGCCGTCTGAGATGCAGAAGCCACCGAGTTTGCCCCCGGGCTGTGGGGAACGAGTCACTTTCTTTTCTCTCTCAGTATAAAATGTCATTCCTTAGTGACTTCACCTTTTTCTCTGCATTGCTGGGAGACAGCACTGCTTAAAGGTTTTTAATATAAGGTGAGGGCTGTTGGTGGCCCAGCTGGGTGTTTATTATGGGATTTTTCTCCTGTGCCTGGGGCTGGAAGCAGAGGGGCACCGAGGAGGGTCTTCTCTGCTGCTTTGGCTGGCTCAGCCAGGGATGGGAGGAACGTGGGGGGGACCTTGGAATCTTGGTCTGCAGAGCAGATGGCTGCAGCTCTCCGCTCGAGTGCTGCGCGTATCTGAGCACGATTTAATCGCTGCCCACAGCTCCACGTTCTTGAGATATGAATAACACAAGGGCACTTCTTCTACCCAAAGATCTCAAAGGGAGCCTGAACCCTAGGAAATAAATCAGCCAGGAAAGGGAGCTGAGCCACAGCAGCAGCACAGGAGACCCTCACCCTGACACATCCAGGTCTCACACAACAACCCGGGACTCGACAACCCCCAAGATGGTTTAGAGCTCTGGACGTCCCATTTAGCCCCAGGAGTAACCCAGTAACCTTCCAACCAAGCTCAAGGGACTGAGTGGAGGCTGTCTGTGGATCACAAAGGTGCTCCAAGGGCTGGAACCCCTCTGCTCTAGAGCCAGGCTGAGACTGGATGTGTTCACCTGGAGCAGAGAAGGCTCCAGAGAGAGCTCAGAGCCCCTTGCAGGGCCTAAAGGGGCTCCAGGAGAGCTGGAGAGGGACTGGGGACAAGGCATGGAGGGACAGGACACAGGGAATGGCTTCCCACTGCCAGAGGGCAGGGATGGATGGGATATTGGGCAGGAATTGTTCCCTGGGAGGGTGCTGAGGCCCTGGCACAGGGTGCCCAGAGAAGTCGTGGATTCCTCACCTCTAGAAGTGTTCCAGGCCAGGCTGGACAAGGCTTGGAGCAACCTGGGATAGTGGAAGGTGTCCCTGCTCATGGAATGAGATGGTATTTTGGGTTCCTTCCAACCCAAGTGTCTGACTGGTGGAAGGAAAGCACAGCACAAACCATTATGGGATGGCACCTCTGCTCTCAACTCTGCTGCTGGAGCTGGGCCACAGCTGTGGACTGGGCTAAAAACTGGGGACACAAAACTTAACAGGAATCTAAAAAGGTAGAGAAAATTAGCCCATGAGATTTCCTGCCAGCCTGTGCCACCAATTTCCCGCTGCTGAACGCGTACATCCCAGCAGGGAAGTGGGAGAGAAGGTTTGGGAGCAACGAATGAAATAAAAACTCCCCTCTCTATTTGATGCCTGCCCTGCTTGATCTGCACTGACGGCAGCCTTTGCATTCAGGCTGCTTGTCTGAAGCTTTGTCCTGCTGTCTTCCCACCGTGGCACCACAGGAACAAGGCACAGCAGCACAGAGATGCACCCTGCCCTCCCTCATGCCCAGGAGCACAGGTCTCACCCCTTCCCCCAGAAGCCTTTTTTGGGAAGCTGTTAAATCAGGCTTCTTGCTGACTCCTGCGCTTCCACCATCCCAAATAATTTCTAATGAGGGTCAAGTACCGGGAAGGATGGAGTTAATCAGCCTCCAAGGAGCTCTGAGGAGTTCACAGAGGTGCAGAGCCCAGCTCTGGGTACTTTCCAGGATCACCCCTTCCCGCCGTGCCTGAGGGAAATCTTTGCCTGTGCTTGAGCTTCCAGCAAGCTGAGCGACACAAGGAGCTGCTCTGCAAAACGTGTGTGCAATCCTGGAGAGTTTTTTTCCAGCTGGCTTTTAACGAGACGTGGTCTCCCTCCCCACCAAGCTCCCCTTCAGATCAACTTTGTTCCCTGCCTGGCGGGTTGAATCCTCACCAAAACACATCTCAGAAGCTGCAAAGGGAAGGAAAAAAAAACACACTTTCCCCTCCGCAGCAGCAGCACGGCAGAGAGGCAGCTGCACCCTGTGCTGCAGGGACGTGCTGGGCACCTAATTGCACACACACATTGCCACTAATTAATTCATCCCCTAATTCACCCCACGTGCGGCCGCGCGCGGAGCCGGCCCGGCCCAGGCTTTGAAGCGGAGCAGATGTGCCCCAGCATCGGGAAGTTATCAGCTCCACGAGGCCTCCGGGCAGCCTGGGGAGCCAGTTGCCTTTGGCTGAGGATGAAGGCACCTTTCTGCCTCGGACAAGGGCAGCTGGACTCAGCTCACGTTCCCCAAAAACCCCGCTGGGCCATCGGTGCTCTCTGTACTCAGCAGGGTCTGGCCTTGCATCGCAGGCCCTCAGAGTGCCCCCTCGGCAGCCAGGGGTTCCAAATTGTTGGTTTCCGTGTCTCCACACACAGCTGCACTCCCAGATTTCCACCTGGGACACTCAGTCCCTGCTCAGAAGGCCCCTCAGGGTGCTCACGAGCCCGTGGCCTGCTCCAGGCTCCGTCTGTGTGTGCAGCATTACTGGCAGAGAGCAGAACACAGGGCGACATTTTTTGGACACCTCCAGGGAGGGTGACTTCCAAGGCCTGACCAGCTTTTCAGCTAAGACATTTTTCCTGTTGTCCAATCTAAACCTGCCCTGGGGCAGAGGAAAGAAACACTTTCACTGCCTGGCTCTGAGCTATGGCAAACTCTGCTCCTGCCCACCAGGGAGGGTTCTCCCATGACATGCAGATGGTGGGATGCTCCCAAATCTGGCACGAATGGTAAATACAGGACTGATGTGCTCAGGTGAGGAATAAATTATGGCTGTAATGGTGCAGAAATGGTTTTGGCATCAATGAATCCCAGAATGGTTTGAGTGGGAAGGGATCTTAAAGCCCATCTCATCCCATGGGCAGGGACAACCTCCAGTGTCCCAAGGTTGCTCCAAGCCCGGTCCAACCTGGCCTAGAACACTTCCAGAGGTGGAGCAAGACTACTCCTGTCCCATGGGAATACTCTGGGAATAAAAGGGCTGGGAGGAAAGAAGAAAAAAGATACAAAGCTCCCCATAAAGATATGGCTTAACTGCATCCTGGCTCTATTTGAGGCACAAAATTCACAGTTATCCTTCAAACATAAACATGGTGGACACCTCTAAAAGCATTTTCTGGTCTGCCTTTTGCAGGAGAAGCTTTAGTTACAGCAGAAACTTCACCAGAGTTTTCAGTGGGGTGGAGAAAGTGCCTTGGCAACCTCCAGAGTAATTACAGTGTTCAGTTTACCCTGAAGCTCCTGAAGGCCGAGGAAATTGTTATGGGCAATAAATAGAAAAGGATGGTCTGAGAGCCTGGTCTCCAGCACAAAGTCCATAATTTCAGACTGGCAAGGAGATGTTAATCTGTCTTTCTCTTTGGTTTTTTTTGTTTTTTTTTTTTCCAAGCACCATTTGAAGTGGTTTCACTTAAAAAGCCCACGTCAAACCTAACCCACTCTTGACTACAGTACAAGATTTTTTGGCTTGATGTGTCCCTGAGCTGCTGTTCCAGCCCAGGACAATGGTGGCTCACTGGCTGCCTCAAGATAAAAAAGAGAAATGTCAAAGTCTGAGGTCTCCTCGGACCACCTAAAATTCACACTACCATAATAATTTCATTAAACTCACATTACCACAATAACACCATAAAATTCCCACTTAACCATGCACGTGCAGGAGCATCCATGGACAGGACATGGACACAGGAGCACAGGACAGCAGCCCAGAGAACCCCACAGCTCCAGAGCTCAGCCACCTGTAGGTTCCCAGGTGCTGCTGAACATGAACCACCTCAAAGCAGAGGTGGATCCCTTTTTTACAAAGGCTGAGAAGAGCAAAGGGGAGTTCCTCAATCTCTGTCCCACTCCTCCAGCTTCCAGCACTTAATCTATCCACGACATGACACTGGTTCCTCAGGGAGAACTAGGAAGCATCAGAGCAGAGATTTCCCCAGCCACAAAAATGCTCTTTTTCCACCCTGGGTTGTATCCTGGGCCTCTCAAGCAGGAAGATGTGGAAGCTGAGGAGCCCACATGAGATTTTTCCCAGAACAAGCCTAAATTTCAGGCTCTTTCCCCAAGACACACAAACTTGCAGCTGGTCAGAGAGCCCAGGCAGCCCTTCCAGTCGATACCTTCAGGATGGAAATGCCTCTTCTGCTTTTGTCCAGCAGGAGCCACTCGTCTCCTCTTCACGTGGCAACTCCCCCACGCCGATGGGAAAGGCCTGGGACAACATGCCTGGAGTTGGGAAGGATTATCCAGCCATCTGAAGGAAGCAGAGCAGCCCCACAATTACTGAGCAGGCTGCGTTGTACGGCGCAGGAGAAGTAAAAGGGATTAATTAAGGCACTGGCAGCACAAAGAAAGCACTGACAAGTGCTTTATTTTTATTTGCCAAGCCAAAATACAGGGTCACAGGGATCACACTTCCCTTCTGAAGCACCCCTCACCTTCCAGCAAGCTGCTTTGCCACCTTTTAACTTCTCCTCCAGCCACCTGCTGAACTTTTTGCACCCTCACTTGCCCAGTCCTGACCCCACTGAAGTCCACGGACTTCTTCCCCTCTTTGTTAGATCAGGCTGACAACACTTTTCTTACTTTACTCAGAGTGCATTCCTCCCCCCTCCCTATTCCTGACTTTTCCTCCTCTATTGATCCAATTCCAGCATCCCTCACGGATGCCAGAGCTCACAAATATGGGATGTAACAGTGAAGCAGCACTTTGTGGCTCAATATTTGATGTAAAAGTTTAAATGAGCTGCTGTAACATCAGATCACCCCACATTTCATCTTCCTTGAGAAGTTTACCCCGGTAAACACCCAGGAGTAAATTACCCAATCCTACTGAAGCACTGATAGGAGATCAAAACCCACAAGAAAAAGCCTAAAAATATCCTCTGGCCCAGGCCAGTCCCAGGTGTTTTGAAAGCAGGTCCATGCAGGAAGCCCTGGTGACATGGTTTGATGCTGGGCTTGGCAGTGCTGGGTCAGTGGTTGGGCTCTGTGATCTTAGAGGGTTTTTCCAGCCTTAGTGGCTCTGTGATTTTCATCTTCAAGCCTCCCCAAAGGCAGCTGCACTGTGACTCTGCCTGGCTTTAAAAATCAGCCCAGCTGGATTGATTTTTAAGCCAGGCAAAAAGCCTCACAAAAGTAAACACGACTTTTTGTGAAAAATATGACCCTGCTACTCGTCATCTGAGGATTTCGCTGTCTCAGAGCACCTCGGGAGCCACAAAACTTCCGAGTCCACTCAGGTTTTGCTCCATTTCCCTAGAAATTCTCTCTGATGCTCGGGTAGGAATTGGCTTACCAGCGTCACTCTTGATAAGAACGGGCTTGATTAGACCATGCACCACCCCAGCGAGGACAATCAGACCTGATCATTAATCTCAAACAGCGTCACAGAGATAAAGCCCTGCCGAGGGAGGCACGGCTCCGTCTCATTAGCGAGAGCCGCATTTAGGCCCAGCAGTGCCACTGCTGTGAGCATTTAAGGCTTGTGAGCACTGCTGGGAATGTTTCCTGTCCCCTCAGCTGACTCCCTGGACCTGCAGGAGGGGAGGCCTCCTCCGGAGATGCTCTCTGGCGCGTGAAGCATTTACCAGCCTCCGTTTATTTATTGCACTCAAACGCGGCGCGGGAGGGACGGCCCGGCCCCTTCGCTCTTCTCCTGCTGATGCCTTCAGTGGCTACCTAGAAACAGAGACTGGACAGGAATAAAGGTGGATATTTATTTGAAAGGCCTTGCAGGTACACCCTGGGCAGGCCAGAGGCTGCTCTCAAGATGGATCCCAAGGTGGACCCCGAGTCACGAGTTCTTCACACTTTTAAAGGTTTGGTTCATCTGCATATCAGCATAAATTCACCAGTTAAAACTTTAGCTAAATGATGTCATTTCCCCAAGCTCACCCCCCTTCCCAAGATGTTGGGTTACACATTTCAGGCCCAGGACAGGCTGGGTGTCCTTGGAGACCCTGCAGAGGCTTTGTTGTGTCTGCCTGGCCTGAGAGAGCAGCAGGGAGCAGCTGCAAGGAGCTGCACAGTGACACAGCAGGCAGGGCAGGGTTTGGAAATACAAAAGTTAATACCTAAGCCACTGTTGCTCCCTCCTCCCCTGACTGCAGCATGGGCAAAACACGCTTTTGGTAAAATTAAGACACGAGACACAAACACAGAGGGTGTTTTGTTTGAAGCTGCTGGAGCAGAAAGGCAGCGAGGGCCTTCCCCCACTGGGCAGCACCACGGTGGCAGAGGGCCTGGCTGGTGAGAGCTGCTGGCACAGCGGGAAGGAAGAGGGATTGATGCTTGGCCAAGGGATGCCCCGCCTAGTTTAGTCCCACAGAAGTCAGCCAGCAGTGAGGGAGAAGAGGAGATGCTGCAGAGGTATCCCGGGGACCTCCCACTGCAGCAGGGTGCTCCCAATTTGGGTCCCTCACAGCACCTGTGTGAAGAGCTGAGGGCCTGTACCCAAGGCCAGCGCTCTGGCAGTAGACAGCAATTAAACAGATGTTTAATTAAGATGTGCACATCTTTCCTTACCTTCAAAAAACTGGATTTTACACCGTGCTGCTTGCAGGTGCAGCCTGCAGTGTGTCCTGATAAAACACACAGAAAAACCCACACAAGAGGATGCAACTCACTAGAATTGTACCCAAGTGAACTCATGGAAGCTGAACTCGGACACAGAAAGTAAACCAGAGCTGAGGCTGGCCAGGGCAACCCAAAATGCTGGCAGGAGCTGCAGCTCTGTCATTTCCTTGGCCAAGGAGGTGGCAGTGAGGGATGCTGGTGGTGGCACCAGCAGATACCGTGCCCAGCTCTCCTGTCCACCAGCAGGGTCAGGAATTGCACACACAGATGTTCACTTCTTCCTCTCAGTCCTCCACATCAGCTCCACCACCTGCATTCATCCACCATTCCCCTCAAGAACCACACCTGCTTCTACACAGGGCAGTCTTAGAACCCGCTCACCCCCATCACTCTGCTTAAAACCCAGAAATAAAACTCCTGATGCCTTAAGGCTGCCCTGCCTGTGGTCAGAGTTCACATTTGCTATATCTGGCTATAAAAGTGACCCTTTTTTTCCCCCACTGGAGAAACAATTCAGCTGTCAGATATGATGGCCAAAGACAAGTACTGGTTTTTGTAAACACAAAAGCTTTTAAAACCTGGCCTCTGGTTTAGGCTCCTGAGTCAGCGTTAACTCCTGGGATGATGGGGGAATTGCAAATATTTTATGAACTCTGGTGAACTCACACTGCACATTCCTCACTCATCCCTCTCTACAAAGCACTGCTCGAAACTTTTGGAAAGGTACATTTAACTTACCTGGAACTCCCAGCTCTCACAAAGAAACAAGAATGGGGCAGATTTCGAGAGCTCAGCTTGGAGGATGTTGACTCTAATGAGCAGTCAGAAGAGCTGCTGGCCAACCTGGACCTTGGGCAAGGAGAGTGGCAGTGCCAGAGGGCAGGGCTGGATGGGATATTGGGAAGGAATTCCTCCCTGGGAGGGTGGGCAGGCCCTGGCACAGGGTGCCCAGAGAAGCTGTGGCTGCCCCTGGATCCCTGGCAGTGTCCAAGGCCATGCTGGACGGGGCTTGGAGCAGCCTGGGATGATGGAAGGTGTCCCTGCCCACGGCAGGGGGTGGAACTGGATGGGCTTTAAGGCCCCTTCCAACCCAAAATATTCTAGGATTCCACGCGCTGAGGCCCACGGGCGGGCAGAAACTCAATTCAACTGCTGGTGCTCCTTCTGCTGGCAAGGCCACGGCAGTTTAGGGGCAAACTGTCCCCGGTGCACTTTGAGAGAGGCTCGGTGCTGAAACACGATCCAGCCCCTGAGGGAAACGCTGCTCTGCAGGATGAGAGGGAAGTGACCCTCGCCCCTGGCCGATGGCAAAGGGAACAGGGAGCCAGCACCCCTCGGCCCTGCGATAACCACAGCACGGCCACCACGGAATCCTCGCACACACAAGGCAGCTCCTTCATGCCAGCTCAGTTTAGGATTAGATTTTTTTTTTTCCCCCTTCTCTGTTTTTCTTTTCTCCCCAATCTCTTGAGGCTTCAAAGGGACCTTTTGCATCACACCAGGATGCTTTCTCATTACAGGGAGCAAGCTTATCAAACAAGTGCTGCTTAATTCCACCCTTCAGCCCATGAGCAGTGACCCAGATTCCCGATCTCCATTAGGAGAACTTGGCCCCTGAGAATTTCAGGCTGGATAACCAGACAGGGAGGCTGCCAAAACAAGGACATGACACAGGGAGAGGCAGAACGAGCCAAAGGAATCCAGGAGTTCAGCCTTCACGGTGGTCACAGCCAGGTCAGGTGCACAGAGATGGGCTCATTGCTCATTCCCAGCCCAAGGAAGGGATATCCCACCCTCACAGGCTGCTGCAAGCTCAGACCTAGTTGGAGGGCTGCAGTAAGTGTGTAGTGACCAGCAAAATATACAAAATGACCCAGGAATGGCACCAGCTGACTCTGGCTGTTTCCAGGCTGCCAGGCTCAACAGGGAAAGGTGGAATGTGAAATAAAACATGGAGAAGTTACAGAGAAACCCAGGAGACGAGTACATACAGAGGCAGCCAAGTGCTGCAGTCACGCTGGGCTGTGCAGCTTCATCATAAATCACAATTCCTCTTCCAAATGTGTTTTACACACTCGAGCCAGGCCCTGAACGACTCCCCTCTGCTGTGTCACACTGACAGAGCCAGGCTACTGCTGTCAAACTGTGCCCCACATCTGCCCCCAGAGAGGATTTGGGATTAAATCCCCATGTAATGGATGCTCCTGTCTCTCGTCAGGAGGGTTTGCAAGCTGTACCTCCTGAGCCAGGTAGGTGGCCCTCGGTGGAGGCATCTTCACACCTGCTGTGGGAAGGGCTGAAAGACGAGGACACATTTTTTAGGAGGATCTGTTCCCACGGGACAAGGGGTAAGAGACAGCAACCTGTCCAACGGCACCTTCAGGGGAGTAGAATCATGGAATAGTTTGGGCTGGAAGGGACTTTAAAAGCTCATCTTTAAAAGCCCTGCCATGGGCAGGGACACCTTCCACTAATCCAAACCCAGTCCAAGCTGGCCTTGGACACTTCCAGCAGTGTTTCCTCTCCAAGAACCAGGATTTTGCAGCCAGCTGAGAGGTGCATCTCACCCAGAATTAAAAGCAAACTCCCTGTGCCCAGACAGCATGCTGTCCACACCTCCACAGGGAATAACTCATGCTAAACGTGGAGTGTCTGATGCTCCCAGCTGTGACTCTGCACCCAGAGAGCTGTGACTGCCACCAGAGCAGCCACTGCCCCAGCACCCAGGCTGGAGGCATCACACTAGGGTTTATCCTGACTCTAACAGACCATGGCAGCCCAGATGGGCCAAATGCAGTCGGATTTGGCAGCACGGCTGGAGCCAGGATGTAAAGAAACCCAATCCTGAGCATCCGTGGAGGATCAGAGCTCGGCTCTGCAGAGAAACAGATGCACAAAGCTTGGTGCAAGGACAGGCAAGGCACATCAAAGCTTTAAACTGCTTTTTTGTTGTTGTTCTTTGGGCTTTTTTATAAACCCAGTCAGCTGCTTAATGCCTTGATATCCCTCCCGAGGCACGGGCAGGGAAATCCACCTCTCCAGGGCCAGCAGGTACAACCCTCTCCATCCCACAGCCCTGTCACTCCTCACACTCGTAGGCACAATCAGGGGGGAAAATCATGTTCCTTTTTAAGGTCAGGCCAAAATTTGGGGTGGGAAGTTGGGACATCATGGAAACCAGCGAGGCAGCTCTTCACTTGGCATCAGCAGCTCCGATTGGATGCATCCAGGTGCACTTCTACCAAAACAAGCCTTGGGGCCCTGCTTCAAGGAGAGCTTCCAATGTACCCCAGCCCCTTCAAACCCCCCAAGAGGCACAAAAGGCAGCTTTGGACACCTGGTGGCTAATTTTATAGGATTTCGCCATGGAAGAGGCTACACAGGATCAGGAATTGCAGGACTGGTCCCTTCACAGCTATGCGAGCCCCAGAGTATTTCATCTGCTTCCCTAATGGCTCATCTGCAGCAAGAGTCTCTTTGAAGGCTGCTCGCTGAAAGAAGAGAATTGCTTTAGAGCAGCCAGAATTATTCATTCTGAATCCCCCAGTGCATAAACACTCTTTAAAATTCAGAAAATAAACCACCACCCTGCTCGTGGCTGGCTGGCAGAAAGCACGCAGCAGCGAGCCATCATCTCGAGTGCTGCAATCCCTGGGGATCTACAACCAGGGATGGGGGGAAATCTGTTATCCTGGGGGAACACAGAGCTGCTTCTGGAGGACCTGGCTGTGGATCCACGCCTTGGTTGATGCCAGTCCCACTGCTCTTCTCTAGACTGCAGCGATCCCCCTCCCTGCATCACAATGGGTTCCCAAAAAGTCCCGTAGCCAAGATTCCTTCTGGTGCCTGGGAAGAAGCCTCAGTTTCCCTTCTCTCCCCAGGAGGAGATGCCACTCTCCAGGCCAAGACCAACCCCTGATTTCCTCCTCGAGGCCACCACACTCTTCTTAACAAGGCCCTTGAGGAGCAACAAATTGGACACAACCCAGAGCAGGAACAAAATTGAGCAATTCCCACAACTGCCAGCGGTGCAAGACAAGCTTCTAGAGGAATCCATAGAAATTCCAACATGGTTTGGCCTGGAAGGGACCTTAAAGCCCATCTAGTTCCAACCCCCTGCCATGGGTAGGGACACCTTCCACTATCCCAGGTTGTCCCAAGCCCCGTCCAGTTCAGCCTTGGATATTTCCAGGGATGGGGCAGCCACAGCTTCTCTGGGAAACCTGGGCCTCATTGGCCTGCCAGGAACAAAACAGCCATGCCAGATCCACACCGGGAGTTGTCCTTCCAGGTAAGTGTCCCAGAGCAGGGGGGGTTTGGAGCGAGGATCCTTGCTGGAAGAGGATCAGATCAAGGAATACTTAAACCAGACCCACAATTGTCCATTGCCCCCAGTAAAAAGACAAAACATTCAGAACGGAGGTGACATTTCGTGCCTGGAGATCGAAGTCAGCCAGGACATCTGAATTCTCCTCAGCAGCTGATTTCCCACATTCTCGATGGCTGTGCTAAGTCATTAATAGAGCTTGGTGCTGAGCTCATCCCAGGAGCGCTGAGCTGAGTCAGTGCTGCCCTCCCACTCCAGTTTATCCTTGCAAACCAGCTCGAGATGAACGGCTCCCTTCTTCCGCGCCCAGAAACAAAACACGTGCCGAGGCTCGTTCTGGGGAGCTCGTCGAGGTAGGTGCTGGTTTGTGGGATGGAGCACATTCACATTGATCTGATGCGCTCAGCCCTTCGCAGGCAAAACACTGAACCAGAGCTCTCCAAGCAGCAGGGGAGGCTTCTCACTGGGAACCTACTCCAGCCTCTGCAATTCCCCTAGTGAGTCACGCAGCTCCCTCCCATCCCACTTCTGGTGCCCAGGGAAGAATGATTCCTTCTTTAAGGGGTGCTCCAAATGGTTGGGTATTACCCATCCGTGCTTCGTGGGTGATGAAGGGGCCCCTTTCTACGGCAAATCCACTCCAGAGGGTGAAAATCCAGGATGTGTCCCATCAGCCATTACTGGTGGTCAAGTTAACCACGTGTGCGGGGACAGGAAAGTCGACATGGAGAAATCAGCCTTAGACAGGAAAGGAGATACGAGCTGAGGCCCTATACAGCCAAAAGTTGCTGAGGCACAGGCCCTGCCCCCCATTTACACATCTTTCCCTGCCCCAAAAGGAAAAAATTACAGCAACTTCCCCAGTGATGACTTTACAGTCCCTCCAGGGGCTGTGGATTGCTTTGGAAACAAATGCAACTTCTCAGTTCTGCAGCTGGAAAAGTTGTCCCACCATAGATTGAAGATTAGGAAGAAATTCTTCCCTGTGAGAGAGGTGAGACAGTGGCACAGGGTGCCCAGAGAAGCTGTGGCTACCCCTGGATCCCTGGAAGTGTCCAAGGCCAGGCTGGATGGAGCTTGGAGCAACCTGGGATGGTGGGAAGTGTCCCTGCCCATGGCAGAGGGTGGAACTGGATGGGCTTTAAGGTCCCTCTCCAACCCAAAGCATTCTGTGATCCCATGATTTGTCCCAGAAACAAATGTGGTTGCACGGATCATTTTACAACAGCATCATTTTCATGGAGCCTTTGGGGAAGAAAAAAACAAAATAAGAAGTCTTACTAGTCCCCAGAAGAAAATCCAGAAGGATATCTGCTGTGAAATCATTCATGATATTATGGAGTAAGTGATCATCAGCCAAAATTACGGCATGGAAATCATGGATGACAGAAATACCCCGACATTCTCAGCAGCTGCTGCACAAACATTCCACCAGAGCTGCTCCACGGGCTCCTCTCCAAAGGAAAGCTCTGCTGTTGTCATGGTTGCTTCGTTATCACAAGTTTGGGGTGGCTATCAGAGCAAAAAATGTCACAAGCTCCGACTTCTAAACACTGGTAAGGGCAGGAGAGAGCCCAGCACTGAGGCAGATTCGGGCTGCTGACAAGCAAACAATCCTGCAAATTGCTTGCCCTGCCAGGCTGCCTCAAGCTTCTGGAAGCACAGATTATTTTTCACTCCTCTTATTAAAAAAAAAAAAAAGAATACCCAAACCAAAACAAAACAAAACAACCCAAACAAGCAAGTCCCAAGTGGTTTTTCCACCAGGGGAAACATCTTGGGACACAGAAGGAGTTGCCAGGTTGGAGCTGGCAGCTCTGTGAGAGACTCCTGCCCCCGGAAGGATGCGCAGAGGACCATTCCCCAAAGAGATGGAGCTCAACCTCAGCCCCGTCGCTGCACTCCGGGCAAACAGGCAGTGCTGGAGGGACGGGACAAAGGGTTTTTCCTGCCTCTCCACATCCCGGTTAGTGCATGTTCAGCACCATCTGCTGGCATTCCCTCGGGGAGCCAGCTCCTCACAGACCGGGCAGCTGTCACCCCGGGGCAGGGAGTTGGGCCGGGGGCAACGCACCGTGAGACACAGCCCTGGTGCAGCACAGTGAGCCCTGCTCCAGGATTTCCCAGGGAAAAGCCCACTCCGAAGCAGCTGATCTGCTTTCCAGCAGTTGAGGCTCACCTACTGTGGGTCTGACTGTCCAGCCAGGTCTTTGCAGGAGCCCATGGGCTGGGACAGCCTCGTGGTGCAGAGCATCCGACAGCAGATGGGAGCAGGGCCACAGGGAATCCCAGCAGACTAACAAAAATCCCATGTAGGCATCCCAATCTCTGTGACTTTGGCTCAACTTGTTCAGCAGGGTCTGTGAGACACTGATTTCATTCACCTGAAAACCAGCCCATCATTAATTGGAAAGAGGAAGAGCAGCAGGATATAATTGCTGCTTTGGAAGGCACGAGTCTGATCCCTCCAGAGAACCCCAGAATGGTTTGGGTTGGAAGAGACCTTAAATCCTATCTCATTCCACCCCCTGCCAGGGACAGGGACACCTTCCACTATCCCAGGTTGCCCCGAGCCCAACCTGGCCTTGAACACTTTGAGGAATGGGACATCCACCACCTCTCTAGTGGCTGCTGCATGGTTGCAGGAGCAAAGGATGAAACAAAAAAACAACCCATGCTCAGCCAGAAGCAGCCTGAGAGCGGAGTGGAATTATCACAGATCTGCTGTTCTGTACAGAGTGGGAGCTAAACCACGACCTGGCACTTCCCTGTGCAGCCAAAGCTGCTTTCCACCCCAAATAACTGCATTTATTTGTATTTTCTTTGAGAGCAGCACTCAAAACGAAGTGCAGAGTGCAGATAAAGAACCTTCTGCACACATGGGGGTCTGAACCAGCCAGAAATCCTGGCATATCCATTCTCTGCACTTAACCAAAACTGCCTGGGAGAGCACCAAAAGACACACACATCCCCTGGGGGAACAGGGGTTTCAGGAACAAAACACCTTCAAAACGTTAAACTGAAAGGAAGAGGAGGAAAAAGGGCAGGCAGCCTGCCTTGCCTGGTTATCCTGAATATTTTAATTGTGATCCCACAGAGATAATTCAGAACTCCAAATTAGGATATTCCAGGACTGCAAACTCGCACAAGGGCTGGGTTTTTTACTGACTTTTTGGATGGGGCTGGTTGATGGCTGCCCTTTGTGGTGGGCATTGCCCACATCCAGCCTCCTCCTTTTATACACCCACCCAAGGTTTCTGTT
This sequence comes from Oreocharis arfaki, assembly GCA_013398015.1. Lineage (NCBI taxonomy): Eukaryota > Metazoa > Chordata > Aves > Passeriformes > Paramythiidae > Oreocharis > Oreocharis arfaki. The sequence goes on from VZRR01001010.1 coordinate 17,948, forward strand.
GGAAGAGGAGGAGAGAAACTCACAGCTTGCAGGATTCCCTAAACGAGGATTATTTTGGAACAAGCCAAGCATCGCTGATGAGCTTTTAGGTCCCTCCTAACCCAAAATATTCTATATATTGAGAAGACAGATAAATGTGCTACCACGAGGAAGAGCCACAACAAATCCCAGATCCTGTATTTTTTCCTGCTGTTATTCTAACTCTCCAGGCATTTACCGTGCTGCCCACGGCCAACGTGGTTTTGCATTCCAGCTCTTGTCAGCTCTCGGTGTTGACTCGAGGCAAAGCCACGTGTGAACGGATGTAAACTAAAATTCGCTGCTCTCCCTGGCAGTGACTTCCACGAGACACCTCTGAACTTCCACAAAAACGATCAACGAGTTGAAAACTGCAGCCATTCAAATGGAAAACCCTGCTGAAGGCCTGGTACATATCACAGGGATAAAGAGAGCAGAATTACAGCTGCAGAGCAGAAAACCTTCCAAAAGAGAGCTCTGGAGACATCAAAACAACTCTAGAAACAAAAATAAAATAAATATTGTGATACAAAGGTTGCACTGGTCAAACCTGAGCCACGTTTACTGGGTGCCTGTCCTTCTGCTGAGCCAAAGCCACGTGGGAAAACCACATCCAGCTATCAAGGAGTGACAAATCCGGGAAAGGACCCTGGGAAGAGCTCCCTGATTGAACAGCGGCCCTGAGCAAACAGCCCTGGCCGTGCCTGCTCAGCGATACGTCTTGTTCTCCAGATGGGAAGAGGACAGGAGAGAAAACATTGCTTCCAGCTCGTTATTTCCAGGCTGTTTCAGCCGTCAAAACACTGTACAAGATCCCTGTCATCTGGGAGAAGGGCTGGAGAGTTCAGATCCAAGGGCCAGGGGCCGTGAGCACGCGGAGATGGAGCCCAGGATATTGGGATATCCCATCTCCCGTGCCTCCACAGTTACCAGGGATGCACATTCCTACATCCACTGAAGCTCTGGAAGTGCTTCTTCGGTGGGATGCTTGATTTCCTGCCCCTGAGGTCACTGCTCCAACATGGCCCCAGGGTCTCGGCAGAAACAATTCTCAACAAGGAAAAAAAGAAACAAAAAAAAAAAACAACAAAAAAACCCCCCTGAGATAAAAAAATACATTAAAAGATGCTTCAGCAACACAAGATTTCACACAAATCCTCCAGGCTATTTTTAGTCCCTCTTTTATGGTGAGAACACAACATCCAGTTTCACTGCCCCGCGTCCTCCACCTCCTCTGGGAACAGACCTGCAACGGGGCAAGGTAAGGGCATGCAAAAGTTCTGTGAACTGAGAGCTAAAAATGAAATTCGGGCTCTGATAGATGGGTTTTCATGGCTGATTACAGCTCCATGGGGATGAGGTGCTCCTGACCTCTTCTCTGCATGGACTTGTGGGAAAAGTGGAGTCAGTAGGAAGTCAGGGAAGGGTTTATTCAAGCGTGGCTAAGACGAGCAGCACATTTTTAGTGAGCTGGTTTATTCCGACTCTTTTAGCTATGAAATGCTCTGCACTGGTATTCAGGAGTCAGGATAGACGCAGGATGGGGCCCACGGCCTTCCCAGTCCTGCAGGCACACTGTGGGAATTCTTGGGGGTGTCCTGGACGGGGCCAGGAGCTGGATTTCAATCCTTGTGGGTCCTTCCTAACTCAGGATATTCCATGTAGTGCTGCTCCTGGACAGGAGCTTCTCCATCCTCCCCTGGAGCTAAACACCAAGGTGGGCACGAACAAGGTGATGTTCAAGAGGTACCTGACTCAAAGGCAGATGCTCTTCCCAACTCCCAGCACTCCTGGAAAACACCTGGAGCCCCCACACTGATGCCTTATCAAGTTACTTAAAAAACAGAGACTAGACAAGAGTAAGGGAATAAAGGTGGGTATTTATTTGAAGGGCCTTCACAGGCACACCCTGGGGAGCCAGAGGCTGCTGCCAAGATGGAGCTCAAGATGGAGCCCAGGTCACGACTTCTTCACACTTTTATAGGTTTGGTCCATTTGCATATCAAGTTTAATTCTCCAACTCTCAGTTAATGATGTAATTTCTCTAAGCTCACTTTTCCTTTTTCAGGATGTTGGTTTACATTTTGGGCCTAGGACAGGCCGGGTGTCCTTGGAGGGCAGGCCTGGAGAGGCTTTGTTGTGTCTGTCTGGCCTGAGAGAGCAGCAGCTCACAGACTACAAGAAACTTCAGAGTTCTACTCTAGACAGTAGAGGATTTTAAATTATAAAAGTCAAAACTCAAGGCATCAGCATGGATCTGGCTCTGCTTCTCCTGCTTCCTGGTGAATGGCACATCCTCTGGGATCGACGCTGAGCACGTCTCTCCCCAAAGCTGTAGGTGTGAACCATCTCTCCATTATCGTGGTCTGAGGGAAATAAATGTGCCCATCTGGGATTTATATCTGGAGGTGGAATATCTGGAGAGGGACAGCTGAAATTCATGTTTCTAGCTCGGAAGAAACCAGTTCAGGAGGTGTCTAGACTTGCTCACTGTGTGTGCCTGACATTTACACCCAGATGTTGAAACCCCAGGGCAGCTGACAAGCCTTGTATTCACTTAGGACTAATCTGCACCATCTGTCAAAGTCTGAGGGGAAAAGAGCAACTTTTCCACTTGGGGGTTGGATTGCCTTACTGCTGGCTCTGGCTGGATTAATTTGCAGAAGAGAAAATCTGGGTTTTTTATCAAGTCTTCCACCAAAAATTATTCCTGACCCCTCCAGTCACAGAGCCACTCCACGCTTTGAGCTGCCTTCAAGGGCTCCATCTCTTGCCTGTGGCTGCTTTAGAAGGAAGGAACAGAGCAGAGATCCCCTGGACACAGCAGAATCTGCAGATTCCCAATCTCCCGTTCTCGGGAGGGACAGGAGCAGCTTTACCAGCCCTTTCTGTGGTGTAGAGAAGGACAGCTCTGCCCACTGAGATGGAGGGCCAGAATTCCAAACTCAAGCATGCAAGCTCTTCACCTGCATGTTAAGGATGGCTACAAGGACTTTTTTTTAGGGCTGGCTGGAAGTTGTTCAGCCCACAGGGCCTACATGACCATCCCAGGCTCACCTCATCTGTTTTTCTGCCAAAGACACTGAACTCTAGAGATCTTCCAGCTCCAGAGAGGAAAATAAGCAGAAGAAAAGGTCAGGTACCAGCAAAAAATGGTCCTTCTCTTCTGACAAGCATTCCTGGCACGGGAAGAATGGCAAAACTGATTTGTTCCCTGTGGATCCTGAGATATTCTCCCCTTCCTGAGGGCTCTGGACCCAGGATCTCCTTATCTGTCAGTGTTTTTCATCTCCTCCAGGCAGTACCCAGCCAAATCCATGCATTAAAAGGAGCTATTTTGGGCTCTTTCACCTTGGATTCAAACGCTTCCACCTCTCTTCTCTCACAAATCCGTCCTTCCCTGAACAGGGAGCACTTCAGGTTGCCATCCTGAAATGGAAACCACCAGACCAAGGCACCTGCATCCCCCTCTGCCAGTCACTGATCTGCACTCACAGTGGGGGCCCCAAAAACGTCCTTCAGGCATCACTCAGCAGGTTTCTCGTCTCTGCACTCAGACCTGCCCAGCATTCAAAGCAAGGCAGCCTCCAACTGGGCTCTGCATTCCCTGGCTGGAGCCAGAGCTCCTATTCCCATGCCTGCCCTAGTTTCTGGCCATAATTCGGTGGTGCATTAAGATCAAGGCTGCTCTGGCTACCTGTGTGCATTTAGAGAGAGGGAGAGGATTTCTCCAGGGGGAGCTTTTAAAAGCAGAAGTTCACGTGGGTCAGGAGCCAGCTCAAGTATTAAAATTTAAACAAAAAAAAAATTCTCCACCACTAAGTTACAAAGAGCAAAATAAAAATTTAAAAAAAAAATCAGAGAAAGTCATAAAGAGCAACAAGCAACAGCAAGAATTCTAATATTGGTCAAGTGGAAGATGCCACTGGATCTAGGGGAAGGTGTCCCTGCTCATGGATAGGGGTTGGATACATGATCCCTAAAGGTCCCTTGCATCCCAAACCATTCCGTGGTTCCGTGACAATCACCACAGGGTGCCACATCCCACGTGTTGCATCCTGGAAAGTGATCTGGACATGGAAAAAAAAAGAGGAAGTTTCAGGCAGCCTGCTGCAGAAAGGGGCTGTGGGGGCCAGGCTGGGTTCGTGGGCTCCTCTGGGAGCCTGAGAGAGGGAAAAGGGAAGGTTTGCAACAGGAGAAGAGAAAATGAAAGGAGAAAGAGGGGAGGGGAAGGAGGAGGAAGGGAAGAGACAACAAATGACTGTTCACTTAGCGCAAAGAAACCAAGATGTCAAGAACAACATTAATCCAGCCACCGAGGGATGAGACAAAATTCTGTAATTGCCTCCACCCTGACGCGAGAAACCTGGGTAATAAACGAGAGAAATGGGAATTGCTCATTTACAGAGCATAAATTCGACCTAGCTGGTATCACTGAAACCTTCTGGGAGGCATTTGCATGATTGGAATATGTAAGGAAGAGTCAGTGCTCATAACCCGTGTGGGAAGGGGGGGTGCCCTGCCATGGGTTTATCCTGCAGTCACTGCTGCAAGGAGAATATCTCCAGCCAGTCCTTCTGCTCCTGAGCTTTGGGATGGTCTTTAAGCTCCTTCCCCACTAAACCCTCATCAGGAGAGCAGTGCCAGACATCCATCCTGACATTTCCAAAGCTTCCCCAGCGAAGTCTTATCTAGTTTTTTATTTATTTATTTATTTTTGGGTCAGAATTTACCAAAAACGGCTCTAAAGCTGCTTCTTCCCTCCTCCCCGTGCACGGACCTTTGTCTGGGCAGGGAAATCGGGAGCGACAGCTGAACTGGAAGGCAGCCCTTGCTTCAGAGCAAGCAATCCCACTAATCTTTTAATGCACAGACAAAGCAAATGCCAAACTAATGAAATACCGGCTTATGCCTTCAAAGGGGAAAATTTCAGACCCAGCAGAGCCAAGGGAACAAAGTTAGGAGAAGTTAACAAAAGTCAAAGCGAGGATATTTTCCCCACAAAAAAAAAAAAAAAA
>VZRR01001010.1:23031-34946 GCA_013398015.1 Oreocharis arfaki
AAAGAAAAGAAAAGAAAAAAAAGAAGCCCTAGACAACCACAAACACCACGAGATTCAAGGGAGGCTCGTTTGAAAGGCCTGGGGATGAAAGCCCCGAGCGAGCGACGCGAGATGTGAAATCCTCACGGAGGGGAGAAGGAAAAGCGAGGAGGGATTTGGTGCAAATCGGTCCTATCGCTCCTAGTTTATATTCATTGGGAAGGGAGGAGGTGGGGGGAGACTCCAGTAATTCGACTTCCAGACAACTCCACGAGAGCTTAAGGAATCTTTGCAACAGCGATGCTATTTCTGGCGTGCCAGGAATAATCCGGAGATTAATTATTTCTCCTGGGTTTAGGCAGGCACAGGACTGCCTTCTACCTCACACCTCCTTGGGGCTGACACCCCTGGCAATAACCTCCCGTGCTCTCCTGCACCTCCAAAGAACCAGTCGTGGGTTTTCCACTTGTTTTGGGGCCATTCATTTCAAACAACACGCAGGATCTTCCTGGGGATCCAACTATTTCTGCGGCAGGTACATCGCATAAACCCTCCCGGGTCTTGCACCCCCAGCAGCCATTCCAGTGAATTCCACAGGGAAACACCCCAATATTGCCAGGGCTGTGCCCCAAGCCTCCACCAAAGTCCTATTTCCCAACATTCCATTGCTCTCTCCATCAGAAACTCCCAAAGGTCCCCACCACAAAGGTGACTTCTCTGGCCACAGCGGCTCCAGTTCATTTGAATTTATTTCCTCCCCCATCTATTTCATGAGGAAGAAAACAGCTGGAAGAGTCTCCCAACAATATCTTATCTCAGCCTTCATTGTGGCTTAGAAATCAGCAAACCATCCCCTCTTGGAATTGTGGAACCACTTAGGCTGGAAAATCCCCCTAAAAATCAGAGTCCAACCATTCCCCCAGCACTTCCAATGCCACCACTAAATCATGCCCCCAAGTGTCACACCTGCTTTTAAATACATTCATCCCCTCCACTGCTTCAGAAAGGTCACCAGAGAAGTCTGCTCCAGCTCCACATGCCCCTAAAACTCTTGCAGCTCTCCAGTGATCTCCTATCTCCTGATAGAAATCTCCCCCTGCTTCCTCCTTTTTCATCCAGTCCTCAGCTCAGTGTTTTGTAGACCCTCAGAATCAATCCTGGATGCACTGCAGAGGTCAGGATGAAACCAAATGAAGAAGTGGTTAAAGGATAGCAATATTTGTTGACGTTAATTCCACAGGGTTCCGTTAAGATAACGTGGTTTTTATTAAGTTTCCATTTATAAATTGGATGGAGAGATCTCACGTTGTTCTGAGCACCTGAGGTCTGGGAAGCAGCAGAGTCAGGTATCAACCATTTCAGGTGATGTTGTGTTATAATGACATGAGCATAAGCCACAAAACAAACTTAAATTGGTTAATTAGCGGGTCTCAAAGTTTAACTATCAACAAGGAATCAGCATTTGAAGGAGGTATGTCCAGGGAATCACAGAATCATGGAATGGTTTGGCTTGGAAGGGACCTCAAAGCTCATCTCATTCCATGACTCCTTCCCCTATCCCGGATGGCTCCAGCCCTGTCCAGCCTGGCCTGGAACGCTTCCAGGGATGGGGAAACCTGGGGGTTATTTATCCCAATCCCACAGCCCAATATTTTGGGATTAACCTGTTTTATGATAACTGCACCGAAGCTACGATTAAATTTGCAGATAATGGAAACCATTGGAGAAAGCCAAACAGAGAAAACTTTAGGGAGATCAGGGCGCTAGACAAAGGCATGTCCACATAGGGGCAAATAAGGTCACACCCCGGAACTAGGAAAGGAGGTCATTCCCACAAAATGAGACTGTCCAAGCCGCTCTAACAAAGGAACAAGGTACAAATTGTCAACTAAAAGCAGGTTCCAGCTGGAAAAAAAACCCCTCATTTCATGCATAACCTCAGGACAAGGAAGGGACAGTCCTCTTTGTTTAATCCCGACTCACAGCTGTCCCAAAATCCAGCTCACTGAAGGAAGGATTTGTGCATTCACCACACGAATGAGAAGCTTCCCAGCCTTTCACTAAATCCAGGGTGACAGATCAGGGAAGCCCATCAGGATCACAGGGCGGGGGGGGAGGTTCAGCCTTTGAGCTCGTCACGTGCAGCATCAACTTTCCAGCTACAAACTCCACTGCGAAGCTTCCCCTGAAGCTTGAGAGCAGTCCCAGCAAGATAACGCCGTGCCCGTGCTTAAACAATCCCAGTGATCAGAAATCCTTTGATGCTTAACGCTCGGGTAAGAGTATTTTTAGAAAAACGCTGGCTTTAGCTAAAAAAAGAAGAGCCCACTCCACACACTATCAGTCAGCTGATCAGCAGATAGCATCTAATCTCTAAATAATGCTGATGTGGAGAGAGGCTCCGGCTTTAGGAAAAGACACTTGCCGGCTGATTTAAAGGTGCAGGAGTGAACACAAGTAGCGGGAGCTTAAGGGAAGATGACTACAGCAGCTCAAAGAATCAATATCTTGGGGAAAAAAAACCCCTCAAAGTCCTGGATGTCAGAGAATAAAAAGTTTAAAGAAGAAATGTTAAGCCCAATCAATGCACCGAGTGTGTAGAGTGCAGTAGAGAAGGTCAAGGCTTTAGAGTGGTGTCTGTGGCTCACTCAGGGTTTATAGTCCCTGTCTTGCAGGTGACTTTTGAAGGCCAGGTAGCCACAGGCTCCCAAAAGAAGCCACTGGAAAGAGCATCCCCCATGAAAGCTGAGCCCGGGTGTTGGTAAGGACCCCACAGCTGGAAAGGAGTAATTGAATCCTACAATGGCTTTTCTCACACTTGGGGTGGAAGGGACCTTTAAAAGTCACCGAGTCCAACCCCTCCGCAATGAGCAGGGACATATCAAACAACCCCATCCCGAGAAGCACCAGGAATGAGGGAGGAACACTTAAAAACATCCACCCCGCCATGCACAGTATGACTGAGATGAAGCCTGCAGCAGCTGGAGTGAGGTGTCCAGCTGATCACCAGGATAACCTGATGCCTTATCAGGCCACCTAAAAAGCAGAGACCAGACAGGAGTGAGGGAATAAAGGTGGGTTTTTATTTGAAGGGCCTTCACAGGCACACCCTGGGGAGCCAGAGGCTGCTGCCAAGATGGAACCCAGGTCACAAGTTCTTCACACTTTTATAGGTTTGGTCTATTTTGCATATCAAGTTCAATTCTCCAATTAAAGCTTCAGTTAATGATGTAATTTCCCCAAGCTCACCCCCCCCTTCCCCAGATGTTGGTTTACATTTTGGGCCTAGGACAGGCTGGGTGTCCTTGGAGGGCAGGCCTGGAGAGGGTTTGTTATGTGTGTCTGGCCTAAGAGAGCAGCAGCTCACAGACTGCAAGAAACTTCAGAGTTCTACTCTAGACAGTAGAGGATTTTAAATTATAAAAGTTAAAACTTAAGGCATCAAACCCCCACAGGGAATTCGGGTGATCTCTCTGGAAAAAGCTTGTCCACCTTCCTGTGAACTATGCACAGAGACCATTCCTAAAAGGCATGCCCTGAGCTGGTCACACTGGTCTCTCTTGCTTTGGAAGCCTCCTGGAATGCTGCCCAGCCACTGACTTGTTGCAAAAACACGAGCTCCCAGCCTTCTCCATGTGGGAAAGTGCCACCGAGCATCAATCATCCCCAAACCTCCTGCCTCACGACCAAGCACTTCCAGCAGGCATGTCCATATTGGCCATGTCATCCTGGACACAGGGTTTGCCACAAGCAGAGGAAAACTTCCTTGCCCTCCAAGAACAGCAGATTTTGGAGTCTTCTTGAAGTCTCTCTCAGCCTCAACGCTCCTGAGGATCCCTCACTGCAGACTCTGCTTGGTGACAGCAGCTCTGCTCCTCCTGTTGCCCAGGGGACCACACCACCTTCAGAGCTGCACCCTAAACATCCTCCTGACTTGGAAATAACTTTAAAGAAAAAGGGGAAGACAGAAAAGTCTCTTTTTAAGAATCATTTGTCCCTCACGATCCCGCTAACGCAGCTCCAGGGCTCAGTGCTGCATTGTTCACCTCCAGAAACACCACCTGCTGTCTCTTCACATAAAGAGCTGCTGACAGGGGGAGGTTTATTACTCTAATCACTTGCAGAAAAAAAGGTACTGCACATGCACTCGACTGCTCAATTTGCTTCGTGCAACTTGTCCATGAACGTGATCGTTTCTTTCAGCTGTAAAATCGTTTAAAGTGCTTTCATCTCTTCCTCTCAATTTTTTTCTTTTTTTAAATTCTATTTCAGTAACATTGAGAAAGAGCCCAGAGAAGCTGTGGCTGCCCCATCCCTGGAAGTGTCCAAGGCCAGGCTGGACAAGGCTTGGACTCACCTGGGATAGGGGAAAGTGTCCCAGACCGGGGCAGGGGGTGGTCACTGGATGATCTTTAAGGCCCCTTCCCACCCAAACCATGCTGGGATTCTGTGACCAGCCCTGGGCAGGAGGCTGCAGGGCAGCCAGAGGATGACACAGGATTTCAAGTGGAAACACGGAGTCGCTGGGAGCTGACTGGTGGCACGGAAACCCCAAAGCTTGAGGCAGCTGATTCAGTGCACTGAGCTTGTCAAGGCTGTAATAGCTCTGATTAAAGATGTCAGCAATGCCAGATCGTGAGCGAGTGCCTCCTGAGCAGCAGCAACAGGGCAGCCAGGAGACAACAATAAATATGTGCTGCTCATGATCTGCAATTAAGCCTACCCCTGGCTGACAAAATGTGCAAAAAAAAAAACCCAAAAGCACCCAAAACAAAAAGCAGACCAGGGCAGGGAGGTGATGAGAGGGAACAGAAAAACAAAACCACTCAAGGTACAGAGGGGCTTTTTGTGGAAGGCCCAGAGAACTATAAAATGATGAGCATGGAGCTGTATCCACTGCAGTCCTCCCAGGGAAAGGCCTGCTCCTTCATAAGGGCTTTAAGCTGAAGGAGGGTAGAGTTAGATGGGATATTGGGAAGGAATTGTTCCCGGGGAGGGTGGGCAGGCCCTGGCACAGGGTGCCCAGAGCAGCTGTGGCTGCCCCTGGATCCCTGGCAGTGCCCAAGGCCAGGCTGGACAGGGCTTGGAACAGCCTGGGACAGTGGGAGGTGTCCCTGCCCATGGCTGGGATGAAACAAGATGAACTTTAAGGTTCCTTCCAATTCCAGGATTCTGTGATTCCCTAAATAATTGTTCTCAAGAGCGCCTTGCAGAGAGAAAGCCCGAGCACCTCCAGCAGGAGGAACATAACCACGCTCACCCAAGCTCAGTCTTTATTTAAACACAAGTCCAGCTGTAAGGAAAGAGCAGAGCAGGGTTTCCTCTGACCACTGCCTGGAGCCAGCATCTAATCTTATCTCTGGAGGCAGGTTCCAGCTGTCCTGGAGCCGGCAGCACATCCCACATGCCTCGGGAAGAAGGGGCACCTCTCGGGAAGGGTTCAGCTGATGGGTTTGAGGGCCTCTGCTGTAATTATCTCATCACAGTGACACTCACCGTGATATGCAATCAGCTTCCAGCTAATTGCACAACATCCCCGGCACACTCAGTAACAACACAGGAGCCACATCAGCCGGAGGAATTCCGTAAAACCCTCGGGAAGCACAAGCCCACCCACCTTTGAGCAGGGCCTTGAGGAAGAGGCAGAGATTGGAAAGGTCCCAGTGGGAAGGACAGAGCCTTGGAAAAGCCCAACAGGTTTCAAGAGGGAGATTTTGAGGCGTGCACGCTCCCTCAGTGGGGTTTTTTTGTGGGGGGAACACCGGCTCTTCCCATCCCTGCTCCCAGGCAACTCCATCCTTTGTTATGGCAGCTCCCTCAAGACAACACTAAGCAGCAATTCCAAGACAGCAGCAGCTTTGTGTGGAGATCTCAGCAGAGAGAATGAAACCTGAACGACTGCCCCTGCTGCCCTGCTCGTCCTGGGAATACTTTACAATCCCAGCAGACAGATCCCGATGCCTTGCCAGTTTATCAAAGGCATCCTGGCTGCTCAGACCCTGACAGGTAAAAACACAGCTCCACTGATGCCTTCTGCCAGGGACAAGGCAAGTTTTTATCACAGCCTTTAGACAGCAAGTCAAATTCATCCCCTGAGAATCCTGCACTTTTCCCCTCCCCTTCCCAAGATGTATACTCCCATCTCCATCGAGGCATCTTTAAACATCGCTGTTCCCTACCAGAATGTGAAATTTCCTCTCTGAAATTCACAGCTCTCCATCTCCCACCACCGTAGGGGGGTTTTTTGGGGCACTTGCTTTGAGACGCAGCACCGCAGAACCCCCCCCGGAAGTTCAGCAAGCACAGCAAGGTTTAAGAAAGAATTAAAACACAAAGTCTCGACAAGAAAGCTCCTTGGGGGAACGCAATTGATTTTCCGAGTCTTTCAGACCACGTATTTTAATTAATATTTATCCTACCTACTTAAACGCCGTAATCTGCGCCGTGCTAGAACTGCGGCGTTCAACAACCGGCTCTATTAAATCTGCCCACCACGGCATCTCCCTCTTCCAGACGCAAAGGGGAAGCGCTCAGCAGAGAACAGAGGGATCCTTGCAGCCTTCCACGTGTGCTGGAAAAGCGACAGCAGCTGCAATAATGTGCCCGAGCAGATAAACATTCCCACAACGGGGAAAGCTTCCCACGTACGGGCGCTTCTTAAAGCGCCGATTTCGTTCTTCCCCTCGTTTGCGAGAAGTGCCTGTTGTCAGCTTATCTCGACAGCTATTTCCAAGTAGCAAACAGCTAATGGGCCGCTAGAAAAGCTCTTCAAAATTCGGCTTGTGCTGCTCCAGAGCTGAGCTGAAGCTGCAGAAGCCGCTGGAAATAAGGGGCTGGAATGACGGGCCTCACCAGGTGTCCGAGCACTGGCACGGAAAAAAGAAATTCTGCTGCCACAGGAGAAGCTTCAGGGGAGAAGCAGCTCACCTGGGAGCTGCTGAGGACCACAAACACTGACTCTGCTTTTGGGGAAGGAGGCAGCTTTCCACACAGCCGGCCAGAGCAGATGTGGGAGGCAGGAGAGCATCGCCACCCTTAGCGCATCCAGGGAGACCCGCGAGAGCTGACAGGAGACCTCAGAACCACCATTCCTCCCAGCAGAAACCCTCATCCCTGAGCTCAGAGCACAGGAGGACAGCCCTTAAATCTGACATGAGATGGAAACCAGCCACAATTCCTTGGGGAAGGAGGAGAGAAGCTGCAGAGGGCAGAGCCCTGGGGAGCAGACTCCCAGGACAGGAGCACTGCCCTGCTCCACGAGCTCCAACCTCCTCCCACGCCACGAGCTCCAAGGATGCAGCACCTTGGGGGCTGCTGGTTCAGGAGAGGAGCTGCATCCCACAGGGAGGAATTTTGCTCCTCCAGAACATCCCATGCAACTTTCCAGCTCACCAAACTAAGCACTGTTGGACCCACAGCATCTCCACCACTGGCTCCTCTCTGGTACAGATTCGAGGAGAATGAAGGGTTAAACTCCCCCAGCAATGCACAATTTTTGCAGCAAACCCATCTTGAAGAAGGCCCAGCTTGCCTCAAATTCAATTCCCCTAGACCAAAATGTGGTCACAGCACTTGGGGGCGGGGAGGAAATCAAAATAAACCCCAAAACACCTTCGAGTTTCAAACTGCAGAGCATCAGAAGTGGAAGACTCCTGACATGTATCAGGGGGCCTTATTAAGATCATTACTTGCTGTCAGAGAGTCTTTAAGCAGTGTGCAGCCTGCTCTAAGTATAGACCCATTTAAAGCTTTTCTAGAGGGGAAAAAATAAAATGTAGAAAAAACCTAAGTGTCTGAGAACCGAGAGTGACACTGATGCCTTATCAGGCCACCTAAAAAACAGGGGCTAGGCAAGAGTAAGGGAATAAAGGTGGGTGTTTATTTGAAGGGCCTTCACAGGCACACCCTGGGGAGCCAGAGGCTGCTGCCAGGATGGAGCCCAGGTCACGAGTTCTTCACACTTATTATAAGTTTGGTCCATTTGCATATCAGGGTTAATTCTCCAATTAAAGCTTCAGTTAATGATGTAATTTTCCCCAAGCTCTCCCCCCTTCCCAAGATGTTGATTTGCATTTTGGGCCTAGGACAGGCCGGGTGTCCTTGGAGGGCAGGCCTGGAGAGGCTTTGTTGTGTCTGTCTGGCCTGAGAGAGCAGCAGCTCACAGGCTGCAAGAAACCTCAGAGTTCTACTCTAGACAGTAGAGGATTTTAAATTATAAAAGTCAAAACTCAAGGCATCACCAGCAAGACAGAGCCACAGCAGTGCAGGCAGACTGCACCAAGGTGAGTTTTAAAGGCAAACCTGTGCACCTGCACTCCCTGGGGAGACTTTCAGTGCAGAGCTGCGTCTCCAATGCGCTGCTGCAACACCATCAGCGATTCCTCCTCCCTCTTTTGGGAGCTACCCGTCAAACCCATGCCCAGGAGGGAACCTGCCTTCCTTAGGGGTTTCACAGGTGATGTACACCTGGGCCAAAAGCAGTTTTCCCTCCCGAGATCTCTGCACTGCAGCCCCCAGATGCCTGCGAAAGCACGAGCAGTTAAAGCTGGCAGAGCCCCAAGACAAGAGGGTTTATATCCTTTCCAAAACCCCACTCCACTTTTATGTGCTCCAGGGAATGTTGTCGTTCGTGCACGTAATCCCCTCGGGAATCCTGAAGTCTTGGTGATAAATCCCTGGAGCTGGTTATAAAACACAGAAGTGCTTTTGATCACGGGGCAAACGCCAGCGTGAAGCCGTGTTTGTTCCCTCCTCGTCCTCCTGGCAGAGGGAAATGAAAACCCAGCATTCTCCTTCCCTTCTCCCTGGTGGTGCTGTAGCCTTTTTTCACCCCCCTCACTCTTCCAACCTCTCCTGTGGGGTGCTGGGATCGATTCCTGTGTGAGCTGCACCTCTCACCTCCCAGAGCATCCCAGCTGAGGGCAAGCCTGTGGGGCAGTTCTCTCCATTTTCATGGCTGCACCTCTCACCTCCCAGAGCATCCCAGCTGAGGGCAAGCCTGTGGGGCAGTTCTCTCCATTTTCATGGCTGCACCTCTCACCTCCCAGAGCATCCCAGCTGAGGGCAAGCCTGTGGGGCAGTTCTCTCCATTTTCATGGAATAACACGGCCAAGAGCACTGCCCTATTCCCAGGCAAATCCAAAGGACAGAGGGAAGGGCTTGCTGGGAGCATCCCTCAGACAACAGCCACCTCGTAAAGCCAATTAAACCAAATCAAACACAAAGCTCCTCTGATGCTAAAGGAGTGACTTTATGGTGTTTATTCTCTTAAATCCATCCAGATTAATTTCTCCTGCCTGCATAAGACACGGTGTTCTTACGTCAGCATGCTGCCCCAGCTGAAGATCTTTATTACCGTGGCATTCTCCTCCTGCAGCCACGTCACATTTAAGCCTTCCCTGCCTTGCAGACAGGCTCTAAGGTGACTCCAGGCCCTTCCCTGCCAGCCAATTTCCCAGCAGACCAAGCCACCCGGCAGCAGGAGAGACTTGCAGCAGGATTAGGATGCTCCACGGGGATGCAGGGAAAGCAGCTCCTGTTTCTTCTGAGAGGAACAAACAATTCTAATTTGGAAGCTGCTTTTTTAGTGCAGTTGGGTTGTTGGTTTGTTTTTTTTTTTCCCCTCCTCCTGCTTTTTAGAAGGCTGTTTTGAGCATAAATGGGAGGTTTGAAGCAGCACTGAATCTTAATGGGCCTCTCACGTGCACAGGCAGCTGCTCGCTGCCAGACTGGAGCTGCTTTGGGGAGCTGCTCAGAAACATGTACAGACTCTCCTCGACAAAAGAAAGTGGAGGCAGCCTTAGATGCTCCTCTTTTTCTGTTGTATGTGGAACAACTGACTCCTCCAGTCAAAGAACATCCCCTCCACTGCAACCCATCTCCCTAGAGGGGGATAAAACCACCGGATGAAAGGGACGGGCGATGGAAGCGCTGGCGGAGGAAACGCAGGCGGCTCTGTGGCAGAGACAAAAGCGGTGCCACAGAGGCTCAGCCCCGTTCCCTCCCTCCGGGAGAGTCACAACCAACCGGATCTCCTCACCAGAGAGATGTTAAAGCTGTGTCCAGAGCCAAGGAATGGCCTCTCCCAGGTGGGGGTCGCTGTGAAGGGAGGGACACGCAGGTAGCGAAGCCCCCGGTCTGGATCTGCCGGCAGCAGCGGGGGAGAGATGGAGCAAAGCTCCCAGGAGAGTAATCAAAGCTTCCAAGCAAATCAGGAAACCTATTTCCTCCTAACGAGCTGCTCCACTCCCAGGAGCTGCCACACTTTTCCCTGCACGAGCTGCACTGACTGAAAATCAGCTTCCAGAGGGAGCCAAGGTTTTTCCAGAGCGCAGGCACGGCGGAGGAGCGTGGGATGGGTCACCCCACCTGCAAAGGTCACCTCGTCTCCATCCCATCCCATGGGAGCTCAGCCTTCAGCCTCCTGGATTCTCACAACCCTGGAATGGTTTGGGTTGGAAGGGACCTTAAAGCCCATCCCATTCCATCCCTGCCATGGGCAGGGACCCCTTCCACCAACCCAGGCTGCTCCAAGCGCCGTCCAGCCTGGCCTTGGACACTGCCAGGGATCCAGGCGCAGCCACAGCTGCTCTGGGCATCCTGTGCCAGGGCCTGCCCACCCTCCCAGGGAACAATTCCTTCCCAATATCCCATCCATCCCTGCCCTCTGGCACTGGGAAGCCATTCCCTGTGTCCTGTCCCTCCATCCCTTGTCCCCAGTCCCTCTCCAGCTCTCCTGGAGCCCCTTTAGGCCCTGCAAGGGGCTCTGAGCTCTCCCTGGAGCCTTCTCTTCTCCAGGCTGAACTAATATGTTAGAAGTTGATCTATCAAAGCCTTCCACACACCTTTCTGGACACTCAGTGTCAGTAAAGGACCCTCCCAGCCCATCCCTCCCTCCCCAGACCCCCTTTCCTCCAAACAGCCCTGGGAAATCAAGTTTGCCACAAGGAAGGATTTGCTTCCTTTGGGACCAACATCCCAAATTTTGTGCTGACAGCTCACAAGAGGGTTGACACAGAGGCCGTGATGCTGCACGAGCACTTCTGCACAGCAGCTGTGTAAGGGCAGCGTTTGGAACGCAGGGATCACCCCAGAGCCCCACAGAGGATGGAAGCACTGAGGGAGAGACCTCGAGCAGCCCCAAGAAATAGAAAAATTATCAGCAGGAAGACTGCTGGGACACTTGATGCTACTCTGTGCCTGTCAGAGACCACTGGCTTCTGCCACTTTACAGAAAGAAACAGAAACCTCGGCCTGGGGCAGAGATATTTGATTAAAAAGCAGATATGGCTCAGCCAATATCAGCTGGAGTGGAGGAAGAGAGCCAAGGCAGGGCTTTGAGCCCAAACAGACTGCAAAGGGGAGAGAAGCTGCTCTGACACACAGCCCAGGACAAAGAGGATTTCTCCTCAGAGCCGTGGGAAACCCCAGCCCTCTGCAGTCCTCTGCTTCTCACTTTCCATCTGCCAAGCCCATCCCGCCGCTCACCCGGCCAGAGCATTTCCAGTAAGGCTCTGGAGAGTCAGCATTCCTGGGAGCCAAGCTCCCGTCAGCGAGGTGAGTGAAGGGATGGCACGGCAGCCTTGGGGCTCTGCTCTCTCCTGCAGAGCAGCTTCAGCTCTGCCCAGAGAGATGGAAAAGGAGAGTCTGCCCTTTCTGCACTCAGCCAAGCCGAGCCTGGCAGCTTTCAACCAAAGAAGGAAAGCGCAGTTGTACTTTTGGCTCGAGACATCAAGGTGTGCAGAGGACCGTGAGACGCTGCCCAGCCCCTCCCTGCCCCACAGCAGGATATTTTATGTGTTCTAATGTGACCAGAGCCCCTCTGCTCTGGAGCCAGGCTGGGGGTGTTCACCTGGAGAGGAGAAGGCTCGAGGGAAACTCTAAAGCCTCTTGCAGGGCCTAAAGGGGNTCTTTCAGGGCCTAAAGGGGCTCTGAGA
>VZRR01001020.1:4883-28227 GCA_013398015.1 Oreocharis arfaki
AAAAAAAAAAAAAAAAAAAAAAAAAAACACTAAAAAAACAACCAGGAAATCTACCAAGGAAACAACCAGGAACAATCCAACAAGGAACAACCAGGAAATCTACCAAATTCTGCAAAGAAAGCAGAGAAAGCAAAAGAAGAGGTCAGACCTGGGCTAGAACAAAGACAGATGGAAGCAGCTGTGTGTCAGAACACTGGCCAGAAAAAAAATAGCTGAGAGGAATGAAGATGTATGTCACTAAATCAGTCACTAAGAAATAGAAGAAATATTACTAATACTAATGCAGTGAATATTTTTACCCATTTCATACAGGCTCACAGCTTGAGTTTTCTCTCCCTACCCTGACAATCCCACTTCAGGCAAGTGTGCTACACTAATACATATTCAGTTTAGCACTTCTAGTGGGTAATGTGTGCAGTACAGAAGTGATATCTTTCAGATAGATCTTTTCTACCCACTATCCTCCAGAAAAAAATCAGCATCCAGGATAGAAGTACACAGAGATAAGGAAGCTGACAGTTGCACACTGCATACGTGTGTGCATTCAGCAGGTGCTGTACTAAGGAAGTATGAACATTGAAAGTGCATTTATCAGGGAGGTCATCAGTCAAGTTCTTTCTTCAAAAAGCAGAAGATAACAAGCTTTCCAAGTCTGCATAAAGATCTCATTAAAGTTATTCAGCAGGATGAAGAAACAGCAATCTCAGTTCAGTTTCCTTCTCTCCCCACACATAATCTTATTTACCTACTTTATTTTAACCCGGGCTATCAGCGTGGCTCATAGGACCTACTGACAAAGACAGTTTTAATGACTGCATGAAGTCTGCCTGGCTGTTGTACTTTCAAAGGCTGGAGTTACACTAAGCAAGGAACAGAGTGCAGACCAGCATCTGTGGCCAAAACATTTTCACTCAACACCTATGCTCTCCACACCAAAGCAGGTACTTCAGTTAATTTCTCTACATCAGAAACAATGGTATTCCAAACACTCCTGTTTCACTGTGTTTCCTTCACCTGCACTAATGATAGTAACTCATATTGAAAACAACACTCTGTGCATATGCCTGGAATTACGTCCTTATCAATTTCTTCTTTTTATAAATTTATCTTACTTAATGTAGTTAAGACTGTTCCAAACAGTAATCTAAACCAATATATTTTATACAATAACTTAAAATAGAAACATTTTTTGCATTTCATTAAACCTGAGGACTCAAAATTTTTGGCTTACAAAATTTTGTATTCAGTAATTTAAGAAGCAGGAGAGAACCTCATGTGGCAAATTAAAATCTTCATTGTGTACTTTTGGGTAAAGCTTAATTTTTTTCATAATATCAAGTTTCACTTTTTCCTGCTATTTTACTGAAGCTCTGACAATTTTTTTCCATCAAGTTATAATCAACCATTTTCAGGAGACAGAACCTAACTAGTATTACACAGACTTCTACAAAACTTTTCATAGGATAAGGGCCACTCCAAAAAATCAGAAATGTTTACTCAACAATCCTGCTACAGGATGCAAATTCATTACTTTCATTGGACAGCACACAACTTGTGGTTAGTCATTTATTTTGTATTTTTCCTGGTGTTCCTGTGTGGTCTTTGAAAACACAAGCTGATGAAAAACACTCTACTTGAAACTGTAGATTTTGCACACCTTCTTTTTTTTTTTTTTTTTAATATTATAAGATTGGTGGTACCAACCACTCTGAACACAATTGTTTCATGTTAAAACAGTATACGGGATCAAAGTCTCGATCATATCCCCTTACAGCTACTAACCACAGATAATATACAGAACCCACACTCACCACCTAAACAAATCAGAGGAAACTTTGAGATAGTACAAGTACAAGGTAGGTTTGTATTTTTACTGAAGAACACGAATGACACACAAAAAACCCCCAAAAAACCAAAAACTAGCAAGCAGTAGTGTCAAAACTTCCTGGTTAAAACTATCACTCATATTACAACAACACTTCAGTGATGCACAAATATTTTTAAAAATGCTAAGGAGGAATCAACATTAGCCTGATGGTAACAGACACACTGCTCACTGTAACAAACAGCAAAATAAGGCTCCTCTTCCAATCCACACACTACTTCCAGCTCTTGCCATCCTTCCCACTCTGGTACCTGAATCAGTACTATGGAAAGTAGGCTGTTCAGGATTTGGCAGACATGCCGAGCATAAGATGCACTTACACTTTGCCATACAGAACGGGAAAGCACTTGCCATGTCAGGTTCAACCTTTACCTCTATTTGAGAGAGCAAATGTAAGAAAAATTAAGCAGCAAAGCATACCATGGTATGGTAAAAGAATGCATCAATAGCAAGCTAATAATCACACCTACTTCTGCTGAACCTCAGATTTTCATACATAAAAGAATTTTAATTAAGTTAACCTTAATTCCACCTTATTATTATAACCATTTTCACAGTCACTTCAGTCCCAGGCTGGAGATAGGATAACACCCTTGCCTGCCTGTTCAAATGGTCTCCACCTTTTCAGTTAGCTATTCCAAATATTAACCATTAGTTAGCCATTCAAATATTAACCTCTAGCAAGAATACAAGAAAATAGCCATCTTGACAAATTTCATAAATTCAGGTTACTGACTAGTGCAGCCTGCAACCAACTGGGACCACTCTATGTTCTCATCCAGCCAGGAAAAGATTTGTTGCTGCTGGCCTGAGGTTTGGAACTTTAATTCCTTTTCCTCTGCCATATGAATGAACCAGAATAATGTAAAATGGCATAAGTACAAGGATCACATTCAGCTACAAGACCTAAAGTTCTTGTGGAAATGGAAATCAAACACAACAGACATTTATGGAGTTATTATACAGTGCCTGCTCTGTAGCTGATTAACTTGGTCACTCACCCAAGGACAAATAGTTAAACTATTACATCAAAAAAACCAATTATATAAAATGCAACTGTTGCTTAACTCAACTGACCTGGTCTTTCCTTTTGGCTCAAAAAACTATGTACTTAAAATTTCCAAATAACTATCCTAGTTATTTCTCTGCCACTAAAAATCAGGATCTCTTATCACGGCAAGTAAAGAAGAACTCACCAAGACATATGCTTAACCTGATTTTCATGATCCTTTTTAAAGGCCCAAAAAATCCACTTGAAACACTAATTTCTTCCTTCTGCCAACCACGAAGCTCCACAAACCCATACTCTTCTTACCAAATACTCTCCAATCTCATCAATATCACTTCATCCAAGTTTTTCTGTTTCCATTAACATCTGTAGTAACACGGGTACTTTCATTTTGGCACACTGGAAAAGTACTCTGCTTTTTTACCCTTTTCTCAGAAAACAAATTTTCTTTAAAGCCTTCATAATGTCTACTTTATCATAGGTTAGACTTCTTTTATTGCACTTTTAGAGGGTTTCATTCATTATCAGAGCAATTACTATTTCTTCTGTGCCACAGAAAAAAAACCGGAAAACACTCCTAGAACAGATTCTTCAAATAAAGCAATTTTCTAGATCACGGCAATTTACAAAAGCAATAGTCCCATGACACTTGCCAAAATCTGAAATTTCATGGAAATTTATAACATAAAACACATGAGACTATAGAATGCTTATTTAAAAGGCTTAGTTAGTTTTGACGTCCAATTATTCCAGTAACATCTTCATTATTACAGAGTACATCATGTAGTGTATTAATATTGCTGTTGAAATCAACTAAAACTTCTGAGGCATCTTCATTGCCTGGACATGTCTGTTTGCAGGCCTGTTGACAAGGCAGGTCTGCAGGCTGGTATTTTTATAAATGTTGTGAAGGGAAAGCACAAATATTGTTTTTTCAAAACCTGAGGTGTGTCTGTGATCATCTATTAATGAAGAAGAGGTAATCTTTCAGAAAAAAGCTACCAAGTCTCAGTCTAGCCTAAAGTATTAGCAGGTCTTCATCACCCAACAGATTTCACCCAAAAAGCCAGATGGTCAGAGGTTTTACTCTTTCAAAATCTTTTAATCTGGCAAAGAAGACTTCTTAACAAGCAGCAAGCCATTTCACAAAACCAAGCAACTAAGAGCAAGCAGTGACTCTGCAGTATTGGGAAAACACCACCTGCAAGTGGTACACTTAGCTACTCAAGATTTGTATGTTGACTTTTTAGTATTATGGGACTTTGCTTGTATAATGCAGTTTAGGGCAGGAAAATTTATAAAATTTTTCTATTGTCACTGTACATCAACATAGCCCCTGTCCTTTCCTTTATAGCAAAAGTACAATTTCCAAACAAGAACTCACTTTTCTACAAACACATACAACCTTATCGACCAAACCACAGTCAGAACACAAACCATTCTTCCAAGCAAGAATGTACGTAAGGGAAAGGGGAAAAGAGAGAACTGCCTCTTGATAATGTTCTTTCAGCAAAGATTTAGAAGCCCTTAATGTTGCCAAACAAACCTGATACTTACAGCCAAAGAAAGCCTAGTCTATATGCTTGTTTTGTTTGTTAATTTTCACTACACACAAGATTGTAAGGCAGTAAAATTTTTTATAAGCTGCAACCCTCAGCAGTAGAGAAACCACAAGGAATGCACAGATGTGATTACCTTCTTCCAAGTTAAAAGCATTACTTCAGAAACATCAGCATATAAAATATGTTGAATCACTGATGAATGAACATACCTCAGTTTGTCCACAAGCCAACGCTCCAGATGAAATGTTGTGAGCCTGTTTTAAACAAAGGGTTGCTTTAATTAGTGGAATATTACCAACTGACAGGGCAAATTCCAAAAATACCTCACTACAATTAGAAACTTTCCCCCCCACTAAAACAATTTTTAAATAGCACTTAACCCCTACACAGCCACATAGGTATACTCTAAGTATATTTCTCCTCTGCACATCAAAAAAACAGTTAAGTGAGAAATAAAAATGTTTACCAAAGTGTCTGAAAAAGCTTCCCAATATTATTACCAGAGATCAAGGCAATATTTCATTTCAGACCTGTATCAGATCCCACTAGAGCTGAAGGTTTTTACAGGGGGCAGAGGGAAGGCTGGCGGCACAGGAGAAACACACAAAGGAAAGCAAAATGCCAGACAACTGTTCAAATCAATTTTCACTTCAGGTTAAGTTCATTTCACAGCCTGTTATTATAATGACTGCAACTGTCACCTTCCTCTAGCGGCAATTAATTTTCCACCTTTTTGCTTTCCAGTTATTCTTTCACCACCTTGAGCAACCTAACATACCACAGTTCACCATGCGCACCCGAGACTCCAACCTGTCCCCACAACATCCTCCATACAGTCACAAGCATACTGTGTTTACACATGATAGCAACTTGAACTCTGGAAATCAAAATTTACTGCTGATAGAACAGGTAGTAAGACATCAACAACAGTGCAGGTATTTTTAAACAAAGAAACACCATTTTGCAAGCAAATAAAGGATGAAGTATTTTTCTTAGAGTAAGTGATAAAATTCTTTAAAGTTAAGCCAAACCAAACTCTGCAATTTAGTAACCTGAACTACTATATTCTGTTCACTCAACTATGACAAATTAATCTTTTCCATGCAAAACATGCACATATACACAAGCTATTAATTGTATAATTCCTGTACCACAACATATAGATACCCTTTTTGCTCTTACTGCTTGCAGGTGCTGTGAGTACAGACAGATGTCTTCAGACTAAATGATATGCCTTGTCATAGTAACACTTTGCAGAAAATTTATTTATCTTTCTATTTATTATCTTTCTATTTCTCTGCTGCGTCAAACCACAACACTCTGCCTCTTGGAGGATGGCTGTGTTTAACTGTCTCTCTGTGACTGAACGTGCTTTGTGAGAAAGAGAAAATCCCTTACAGACTTCTTGGTTTATGTGAAGTATCCTCCAAACATCAGGCTGCCTGAACTGAGATCAAGATTTCTTTCATGTCACTCAGTGTTCCAGTGAGCTCAGTCCCTGGAAAGCAAGGTGATCCTACAAGGTCATCTAAGTGAAAATTTCTAGCAGAATCAGATTACCTGGAATTTAGTCTTACAGTTGTCCAACTCATGCCATCATTTCCAAGCATTTCAGTCAGCATAAACTTGTGTAGTTTATAATCTATTGCAATGCTTACTTGCATTATGACCTATGCTAAGACTTCCTCTTCATCACTGACTGATCTATCTTAATCTAGAAGCAAATACTTCCACAAGGACAGCAACAACCAAGTATCCGCCAAGGTCCCCCAAAGGTCCTCATGTAAGTCCTAATATCTAACACAGTTCTCAAAATAAAAAAAAATCATTTCTACAGGTATTACACAGTTCATTTTCTTTGACTCACTCAACTTACTTTAGTCATCAGCTTCTTTTTTTAAAGAGACATTTGTTAAGAAAGCAATTTAATTATTAGAAACTTACTGCTCCTGAAAAATGGTAGCATATGGCAGAATTGCCAATTATTTTAATTTTTTTAACACTACAATATCACCCAAGATCTCTCAAACACAAAAACCCCCATGCTTTACTCAGTTTACTCAAATTTAACCTCAAATACACAATCTCTTGTTAGCAGAGGCCCAGCTACCAGCAGGTGACAGTCACTGTGAGTTCAGGAGGTTTCAACTGCCCCTTGGTTTCTTTTAAAAAGACCTCTGTGAGGTGCGTGAGAAGAGTGCTTAATATTTTTTCCTTAGGATCCCAAAGCAGCTAGAATGGGCCACAAACTAAAAGTATAAAAGCATCAACGTAAGTCATCTAATCAGAGCTGGACAGACTACCTTTATTCATTCTAGAACATGGCCTTTGTCAAACACATTTCTGAAAAAAATTCTGTGAGATTTTAAAATAATCAAAGAGTGATCCCAATTCAAAGCAAACTCCTAAAATCTTTAAATGTAGAAGCAATACCAGGGAAAATTCCACTAAAAAAAACCACTATAAGCTTATGCCAGGACTCTGACTTATGTGCTGCTGGTTTCTAAATAAGACATAAAATCTCCACTTGGGGCATCATATACTCTCAGAGAGATGAAAAGGTCCAAATGACACATGTGCACATACAAAACTTTTCTAAGTGTCTTCCGGGGTGAGGAAGAGGTAGGGGATTAAACCTCTCTGTAACCCGACCAGTGCTATCCTACCTGCAGGATAAGCACCCAAGCAGAATTCTGAGAAAATACAACGCAAAGAAAATCCTCATTCTTTTGGAAAATCTTGGCTTAAAAGAGCAACTTGAGAGGAGGCAGGGCAATACAAGTTCAACAGAGAACAAGCTTAACAGTCTTTAAGATGTTTGATTGAGAAGCAGAGTGTAAAATTTGCTATCAGCAGACCCTTGTCTATTTTCAGGTCACTTAAATGTATATAATCCCTTCTACCCACATTTAAGAAGTCTGAAGTTGAAATAAACAAGAAAAACATGTTCATGGGATTGAACTATTGTGGACTGTCAATAAAAAAAAATTTTCCTAAACTCACTAAAGTTTCTACACAGCAACCAAGTACGAGAGACAATCACAACATTATACACTGAGACAGAGGCTTCGGGCGCTACTGAGCAATTTTACTTCCCTCATCCTGCAGAATACATGATGTTGTTCTGGACAATTAGTGTCAATTTCTTCAAGGGTTGTAGCTTACTAGTTGTGCAGCCCTGCTTCCCATCAGGGAATGCATCTTCTTGCATGCCCTCTATCTAGTCTGGAACTCCATGTCAGCAGACAGAGAAATGTCTTCCTGCAGGCAAGAATGAACAATCTCTCCCCAATTAGAGAGTCATGTGTGGGCTATAAGCAATCTTCCAAACATAAAAGGAAAGCAGGAATTTTCTATCCCTACATTAGCAAGCTAAAACAAGCCAACCTGCAGATGGAAAGGATCAAAGCACCTAAGTCACCTGAAAATTAATCCCCTTCAGGAATATTCACCACCTCCCATCCACACATACTATATCCCTTCAGTCCCTCCCAGAGCAAAAAGTCAAAGTCTTTGAAATTAGAATGATTACCCAGAATACTGTCATGGTTTGACACTGGCCAAACGTCCAGGCACCCATGAAAGTCATTAATTCACCCTCCCCTGCCACAGCTGGGCAGAGGAGAGAAAAAAACTTAAAACAAAGGGTTCATGAATTAAGGACCAGGGGAAAACACTCCAAGGGCAAAACAGGCTCAACTCAGAAGTACAAAGTAAATTTATTACTAAAAAATCAGAGGAGGATAATGAGAAGTAATATAAGCCCTCAAAAACACCTCTTCTTCCCCCAACACCTCCCTCCTTCCCACCGACAGCACAGGGAGACAGGGTATGGAGGTTTTGGTCAGTTCGTCACCTGAGATCTTCCACTGCTCAGGGAGAGGAGTCCTTCCCCTGCTATGCCATGGGGTCCCTTCCCACAGGAGAGAGTTCTCCATGAACTACTCCAGCGTGGTTCCAATCTCACAAGCAACAGTCCTCCCAAAACTGCTGCGGCATGGGTCATGCTTCCACAAGGTGCAGTCCTCCAAGGACAGGCTGCTCCAGCCTGGAAGCAGGGGCCCCCTCTCTCCACTGGGTCTTCCACGAGATCACAGCCTCCTCCAGGCATCCACCCACTCCGGCACAGACACCTTCCCCACAGGCTGCAGGTGGATCTCTGCATACCCTGTGGATACCCATGGACTGCAGGGGGACAGCCTGCCTCACCATGGTCATCACTGCAGAGGCCTGCAGAGGAATCTCGGCTCTGGCGCCTGGAGTACCTTGCGCCTCTCCTTCTCCACTGACCTTGATGTCTCCATGCTGTTTCCCTCACATGTTCTCACCTCCTCCTCTTCTCTGGCTAGAAAAAACTGTGTCCCCACTTTGTTTTGATTTTTTTCTTCAATATGTTATCACAGAGGCGTTACCATCATCTCTAATTGGCCCAGCTTTGGCCAGCGGCATGTCCATCTTCAGAGCCATCAGGGATGGGTTCTGCTGGACACGGTGGAAGCTTCTAGCAGCTTCTCACAGAAGCCACCTCCGTGGCCCTCCTGCTACTAAAAACCAGGCTGTACAAAACCAACATAACTTTACTCACATTTCAGGCCAGCTCAGCCTAACCACATTTTCTGCATCAAGCAGAATAACTGTTTCCACAAAATCTCATACCTGCCAGGAACATAGTCTCACTTAAAAGCACACAGATAAAGGCGCTAACCAGGACAACTGGGTCTTTGTATGAAGTGTTTTTATGAACTATGAGGTCTTCGTATAAACTACGGGCCGCCTTCTCCACAAATGAGCACAAGCCATTAGAAAACAAATCTCAAAGATTCTTCTGATTATTTATCAGTTCCTTCTAGCAATAAGTGATCACACACCACATGATCATTGAGCATTTTGAATCTATTGTCTTAAACTAGACTGTGAATCAATGTCCTGGTTTTCCCCAGAAGTACTGTTCTGTACTCACAGATTTGAGATGTCACAGCTGAACACAGCCACTCTTTCCCAATTAGCCCCCAAATCCTCTTTCTTGGTAAGTGGTATGCCATCTCGTGCAGGCCATAACGAAAGCTGGAGTGCCTAATTAACTGGTCTCCAGCTTTCAGAAAAGGTCAGTTTGTTGACACACTTTATGACCCTTACATACAAAGAGAACAGCTAGTATCTTTTCAGGGCAGAATGAGCATCTGCATTTCAAAACAAAATAGAGGAGCAGCATGCATACACACAGGGAACAGTCAAAGTGTCTCAATGACATAGAAATAAAAAGTTTAAACTGCCATTTTTTTAATTAGTTTTCTTCAAAGTACATTAGCACAGCAGAGAGAGCAGGTATTTAACAAAAGAATACTCCCAAGCAAAAGCTAAAAGATTTTGACACACTACTCTTGCAGTTCCTGGGGAATGGAGTTTTAAGTGGGTTCTGGCATAACTCCTCTAGAGGTTCATTTCCTAGACGGAACTATAAATCCCATGATGCACTTTATCAACCCTAACAATAAAACTATTGTGCTTCAGCAAAGCCACTCCTTGAGAAAAGTCCAGTGCTTACCAAGGCTGAGGGTGGGGGCAAGGGGGAGAAAATATCACAATTTAAGAACATTACAGAAAGCAGTTCAGAAGTAAAAGCAAAATATTAAGACTGAAAATGCAGAGCTTTTAAGCTGCAAAAGGCAAGAACTCTATGGAAGAATATAAATGTCAAGCCAGAATTAAACCTGTTTCCTCCTCTGCCCCATCATTAAGCATCTTGAAACACGTAAGTAATTTAATATAGACAGACAAATCTTAACATAAGATTCAAGCTTACACATTTAAATATACTTCTGGAAGACTAAGGAGCGGCAGGCAGGCAAAGGAGCGGCAGGGCAGCACGAAAATATTTCATATAACCACAGTATATAAGACAGAAAGAAATTAGACAAGTAAAAGAATATTGGCATCCATAAAATACTGCAGAACACAAAAAGCTCTCAAAATAACACAGAACAGCTGAAATGAACTGCAGCAAGGCCACTGCTGAATATCTGCTGAAAGGGAACACCTGCAAGGTTACAAAAAGCACAAAACATGCAACTCCTTTGAAAACAACTATAGAATTGTCAGTCACTTCTTTCCACAGTCATAACTTCTGAAGAAAGTGTGTAAGATTTGCCCATATTTACTTGCTGTATTTTACTTATGGATGGAAGACGCACTTCTAAAATGTGCATACTGCTGATATTTAAAAAACAGTTTTTCTTTCAACAAACCATACTCAAAGGGCAAGAGCAGCTAAGATAGAACAGCAAGGTTTTTTAGATGCTTATAACCTTATAGCTCAAAAAAATCCAGTACTGGGGCTAGACCAGACAAAACAGAGAGGAATTTTAGGAAACAGGCTAATAACAATCTCAGTGGTTCAATTGAAATCTACTAATCTAAACATTTATTACTTAAAATCCAGACTACTACTAAAAAGAAACCTACATTTTCCCCCAGAGTTCGATCTTAAACACCCTAACTTATTGAAATTGCCACTAAAAATGCCAGGTTTCCAGAACCTGCAGTAACAGGCTGTACTTGACTTTCCATCTTCCAAATCAAATCCATCTCAACTGAAAATAGAAATAGTCCTAAAGGCTGAGTGTGGCTGATAAATGCAAGAATAATTGAATGACTGCAAAAAAAAAAGACAGCATGCCTCAGGAATGGCTTATTTCTAACTCAGTGAAATACTTTGTGTTTATAAAGGAAGTGTTTTCAGAGTTTTTTTGAGCACAAATTAAACTGATTACATACTAAAATCAACAGCAATTAATTAAACCATAGACCTAGGTTCTCATTTCTTGACCACTGCAACAGTCTGTGTGTTTATTAGCTATAATCTGCTAGCAACTCATTCATCAAAGCCAGAGGGAACAATTTGTTACCAAAATCCAGACAGCTAAAGTTTCTTCATGTATATATAATAAATTAAAAAATGTCAAATTACCCATAACCTGGCAGATGTACAATATCAACAATTTGTTAAAAACTACATTTCAATTGCAGACATTACAGAAAAGTTCAGATCCAGGTAAACAAAACGCAGCACATATTTTCAGAAAATCAGATGTTCCCAGAAGTACCCAATACCCACAAAGATATTCTTTGCTCTCATAGCTACTGTTTCCAGGACATTGACTGTTAGAAAAGTATCCTTTAACAAGTCACTATCACCCATTCATCTTTAAAGCCAAGCAAAAAAAAAAGCTTGCATGCACAAGCTGTATTTCCATGACTAACTTGTTCACAACTAGGGGAAAAGTCACACTAGGCTGTGAAACACAGATCATGTCTCCCTCTTCACTAGCTCCATGAAAGGCAGAAGACAAGGGTGCTCAGGATGTGGTACCGAACCTAACACTGCTAAAGCTAGGGGTTACAAACCACCCACTTCTGGAAGAAACCTCTAATGGAGTAATCCGTTAGCTTGTGGTTGGTATCACACAGCCCGGAATGCCTGACCTGAGCACACCTCAGTCTCTCCTATAACAGCAATTGCACTTCATACTAAAGCACTGAAGCAGGAAGGGAATAATCTCATGTACAGCATACTAAGAGGCAAGATTGGAGGACCTCTAAGCCAGTACACTGTCCTCTGATGTGGAAGGTTCACCTTCAAGCTCCTTCTCACCTCTCCTTCCAGATTTCAGATAAGCACCCCAAACACAGTGCTGTGGTATCTGTCTCTTCTTGGCTCTGAATACTGGATTATTTACCACAATGGTCTAGTCTCAGATTCCAACACCAATTTTACGCCCCTTCTTCACAGTGGGTTGCCCTCAACTCCCCCCATGCTGCTAAACTACCAACTTATCTGTCTAACAGCAGCAAGCTATCTCTGCTAACCACTACAAACTCAGCCACAGCCCCGAAACAGGAAAAAAAACTCAGTATGTCAGAGGACTGAGCTACTGACACTACTGCTACCACAGGACTGGAGGAGGATATAGCCACTTCTGCAAGGACAACAAGCAACAGCAGCACCCTGACACTGACCAGCAGCATGAAAATGGTGCAGAATGTAGCATGCAGCTCTTTGGGCCCTCCTCATGCCCTCCAGAAAACAGGTGGCAAGCCAGATGGAAGTGTCCTCTGGGTCACTTTCAACTGCAGCAACTTGCTGAATCACTAAAACAGAAATACGGAAACCTGAGTGCACAAAAAAAGCCCCAAAATGCACTAATCGAGATAAATAAGGATTATTAGGACACAAAAATGTTCTATTTTGGCAACCAAGAAGCCTTGAAAAAATATGAAGTTTTTGTCTGCCAAAAGATAAAAGGTGCAATGTGCTTTATATGGCACAAAGAAACACTGATAGAGAAAATATTTCAGCAGAGACCCTAGTATCCAACAAGGCAATATTACACAAATATAAATATCCCTCATCAAATTACACACTAGTGATTTCTTTTTACCTTAACTCCTCAAAAGAATTTTAGTAGTACTAGCTGCAGAAAAAGAACAAATACAGAAAGACCTAGGGAAGAAGGAAGCCAACCCATTCTACTTCAGCTAAAAAGCCAGCTGTAAATACACTTCTTCTATTGATCAATGAGAATATGCTTACAAAGCATAGAGTCTGAGAAATGGTATGCAAGGTACACAAGGCAGTATGGTACACTGAAAATGTTATATATGGTCTAATGCATATTCTTCCTTGTATTGAAAAGAGCTCAAACTCACATCACAGGATTCCACAGTTTCCCCACCTAAAATTATCTCCTTCAAGAAAAACAGTAATACAGCATTTTAATTGAAAGTAAAATCGTATGTCTACAATCACCTTTTCGCTCTGTCTGCAAGCATATAGATTTGACCAAATGAGGAGGAAAAAAGATGACCTCTACTCAGCATTTTTTTTGTTTGTTTCTGTGGTTAAGGCTGAAAAGATATCATCACCAAAGTTTTGTTTTTTCAGTAAATTAATACAAGACAGAAAGTTACATTTAAAAAGCTAAGCTCTAGAGGTTCCTCCTGAACATATAATACCTAATAGACTGTTCTCCAAACACTGCCCTTCTTTTTCTCATTCCCCAAATCACAAATAAATACATTCCTAAATGGATTCACATCCTCTTTCTGCCATCCCCAAAGCTAAGAGAGTGTCTCTGCAGCTCACAGAACTACAAAAACATAACAGCATCTTCCCTTCCTCTGTCTCTGAGGCTGCTTAATTTCCTCAGATCCTTTTCAGTGGACGTACACTGAAAGCAGGCTGCATCAACCCATCTGTCCATTAGACTGCTGCATATCAATCTGCCACCTTATGCCTCAAGCAATTCAGTATTCAATTCTGTTATTACACAGGTCTGTATCCGCAGGGTAATTAGAAAGTAGCATGGTGGGGTGGGCAAGATGAAAGAGGGGGTAGGGAGCAAAAGCAAAAAGAAAAGTGGACGCCTAATTCCTGTGAAGCAAGGCAATGTTAATTTCCTATCGCTGGCAGATCACTGCAGCATACCCTGCAGTCTATGAAAATTCTGGCTTAATATATCAAGCACAGAAAAGCCATACTCTTTTCCAGAAGTTAACAAGTCCTAGGTATGCAAATCCAGTTATATTCTTAAACTGTGGAAAAAGTAGAAACTTTAAAAGCACAGGTACATGGTGAAATACACCAATACAGAAGACTACCAAATCAAGTGGGGAAAAAAGGGTGGGGGGCCACTTACATGCACTAAGTGTATTACCATTATCACTGAAGACTCCCTCACACTACCATAAACATAAGAAAACCTCAGACTCCCATTTATCAGAAACAGCAGCCTGCTCTATCCCTATGATGCAAAACATCATATTGCAGGCTGTTTTTCTGAAACTCAGTTTTTATTCATCATCAAATGGCAGGCTTCACTTTGAGGACATCAGCCTGCCAAAACTTTTAATAGCTTTGACATTTCCCAGATGCTTGCTTTCCCTACCCCTCACAAAAATAATTTGCTGCCGAACACCTGCAAATACTTACATACAAATCCCTGTTACAGGCCTGCTGTGTAAGAAATAACTAAGCAGGAATCAAACTAACTTTCAGAGAGACTATCCAGTCACCTGGCTTGTTTCTCACCTTCCAGCCACAAAGATACTAAGACCAGGAGAAACAACACAATAAAAAATACAAAACCCAGCCCAACCAAACCAAACCTTAAAAAAACAAAAAAAAAAAAAAGCTTAATCACTCACTCCCTGCCTCCTACCTCTCCCACCACCACACATCTTCCTTCACAGCTGGAGAGTCTCCATCAAGAGGTATTTTCCAAGAGAAGACTCTTCAGCAATAGTTTAGGTGTGTAGCTGATACACAGACTCTCATTATGATACAGTAACTTCTGGTCACTTTCAGTCCTGTATTTGAGCCCTCTGAATGGAGGCACAGGAACTAAGGTTAACTCGACCTGCAAAGGTTCTTCTTTTCTAGGCTTTACTTCCTTGTTGCTGGTCAAGTTTAGCCTATAGATCCACACTAGTGCTAAAAATGTCTGACATTTCCAGATGGTAAACAACAAGAATTGCTCTAGAGTGCCATTTCACTAAAATAATATGTTTTCACTCTTAAATCATCAACATGAGTACCTTATTTAACATATAGATAAACACTTCCGCTGTGATCTTCATAACTTTGCTCAATGCCAGATGCCAAGGCCAGTGCCAGAATTAGGACACAAGCTGACCAACACAATATTTTAAGTTGCACTTAAAGGGCAAAATTGTGCCAAATACATAAAGCTGTAAATTTCTGACAAGTTTTGCAAAGCTGATGCATAAGGCACATTCACCATAGATTACTATAGGAGAAACTGTATATTCTCAATAGGTACTCAGTAAGGATCAGAAGATACTTCCAAAATGCAAATGAGTTAACGATTCCATTCTTCAACTGACAGCCAGAAAAACACCACTAGAAATTCTCACCAGGAATAAAACTGAACTGTAAGCCCTAAAATTAAATGCCTAACCAATTATTAATTTTCTATAGTATTCTTACTGACTTCTAAATTAATTTCCTTAAAATGGTTTTCCTTCATTACACCTGTTCTGCAATTTCACAACTGCTCACTATTTTAGTTACCACCTCTGTTTTTGTTAAGGAGTATATTTAGTAGATACATAGATAATTATGTTAACAACGTTTTACCCAAATAAGCACCACTCATCTCTCAAAAATACCATCTCATTCTCTGTCATTATAGTCACTTCCAGAGAAGGAAAGTCAGACAAAAGAGATTAAGAGACTCCCCATCAGCTTTGTCTAATGCAAAAGAAATTGCTGTATTTTTCCAGTATTCTAAATTATTCTATCTCTATCTCAGTGGTATCTTCTGATCTTCTGCTAGCCGTACAGCTTACTGTCAAAGAGGCAGATAAGCCTGAGGAACGGACTCACACGCCACCCTGCAAGCAGCCCAGAGAGAGAAAGAAAAAGATCCCTGTTGTGGGTTCTGTGTTCCAGATATAAATATTTTCTGAATGACCAGAAAACAAGAGCAGGCCAAAGAAGGTAATGCCAATGGTGATGATATCCCAAAACTATACAGTTGTTTTAGTAAAAAAAAGTGTGACCTGCAGAAAGGTACTTTGTGGCCACTGCCTTCTCTAAATAGTCATTCCCTGGGGCACATACACGATCTAAGCTGAAACAGAATGCTTTAACTTAACTCATAGCAAACTCTTGGCAATGCAGCACTGATTCATGAGCACATGTACTTTCAACAAATTACATGACTAATTAAACCTTCCAATAAACATTAGTTATTAGAAGTAATCAATTTAAATACACAAAAAAGCACCAATTTTGGCCATATAGGATGAAAATCCCACTACTTTCAATACTTCAGAGGTTCTCTCTCATAGCTTCAACCTCATCAAAATCTTATTAGTTTGAGCAAAAGTCCTAGTTAGCCTAGACTAACTGCAGCAGTTTCTTTTAAAAAGTAGCCAGCTTAAGCCATCTGTAATCAGTCAAAGATGAGCAGCATACAGAAATTTCCTATCAAATATCACATAAAACAGACCCAAAGCCCTTGTTTGTAGCTCTCGCTACTATTTCATTTCATACCTAGTACAAAGTAAACACCGCAATTACAAATGTAATGACTACCACCAGGTACTTCTCAACATTAAAAAAAATGCTGTTAAACATTTTTTAATGTTAAGCAGAATTCCAAAATTTTAAAAAATCAAGTTACAGAAAATACAGTAGTTCTCACCTAATCTTAGGCTTGGAAATGTGACTCTTGGCTAACGTGCAACTCCTTACCATTCAGGAGACCAGCAGACATGAAGGATCACAGCTCTAGAGCCAGCACCAATGCCAAAAGCTGTTTAAGACCTGGACGTTTGTCAGAAGACACACAAAGATCCCGAATTTCGATCATTCAGTAAGGATCATTTACCTAAAAAAGGCACCAGAAAGCTTCAAGCAGCTATAAGTTTTAACCAGTGATGGCAAGACACTGCCAACAGTTCGGAAGCAGGGCATCGGGAGAGATCTGGGTGGGTACCAAAGACAACACCATTTATCACACACACCAACAGATGCGCTGCAGTGGTCCAGGGCAGCCCCAGCAAGGGCTGTCTGTGGACGGCGACCCTAGGAGCCAAGCGTGGGGGCGGCTCCCTGCTGGCGGACGCACCTCAGCCCCAGACCTAGGGTCCTCCCGCCTGACAAACCCATAGGTTTAAGTAACTTTCTAAGAGAGAAGCGAGTGCCTGGCCACTAAGTTGCCCAGCATGGAGAGAGCTAGCCTGACTACAGAGAAACGGGAGTGTCTTCCCGCCCCCTCGGCCGGAGCCTGCCTGCGAATAGCACGGCCCTCAGCCCCGGCGCCATCCTGCCTTCCCTGCGGCGGCGCTCCACCACCTCTGCCCTCTCAGTAACATGAACTCGTGAACACTGGTCCCAGTGGACGACGCTCGCGATCCCTCCGGACTGCCCCAGCCTTCGCCCGGCCCCACCGCCGAGAACTACGCCCTTGCTGCCCTAACGCGCCCCGGGGCGAGCGCGCGGAACACCGGCGCCCGGTAGCGGCGGCTGTGGGGGCAGCCACCACTCGTCCATCCCAACCGCGGCGGACCCGCGGCCCGCCGAAGGGCCTCCCTCCCCGCCGCCCGATCTCCTCCGCCCCACTAGGAACAAAGCCCCGCTCCACCGTACCGGCCGAGTGCGCTCACATTCCCATGGCTCACGACGGCCGAAAAAGTTTACCTCCTTCACCCGGCTCCGCGACAGGACAAGGCGGCTCGGCCGGCGAGCGGGAGCAAGAATCCCCCCGCCCCCAGCGCCGCACACACTTGTTTTATTTCCTGCGCTCCCTCCCGCCGTGAGAAGCCTCCAGCGTCTCGATCAAGGCTGAGGAGGAGGCGGGGAAGAGGCGCGTAGCACTGCTCTCGGCTAGGGCGGGGGTGCGGGGCGGTCTTGCCGTGCCTCGCTGCCCCTCACCCTGAGGCGGCGACACCGGCTTCCTCCTCGGACGTGCTACCCTAGCGCCATCTCCCCGCGGCAGCGTGACTGCCCCGTTCGGGAGGCTGGTCTGCTTGGGAGCGGGGTGGGGGAGCTTCAGGCGAGGAGAGCGCCGCCACCCCTAAGGCCCTGCATGGCTGGGCTATCCTTCCTGTGCTCCGGCGGCTTTGAGCTTAAGTGCAAGGCTAGGAGTTGCAGCTCCTGGAACAAGAGCATTTACCTCTCTCCGAGACGGCTTGGCGTGGCTGCCGTCAGAGAAGTGAGCCTAGCACCCATGAGAAGCCACGTGTTACGAGGCCAAAATCAAGTGGGTGCCGAGAAGTCTGCACCTGTTAGTTTCTCAGCACGGCACCAGAGATGCAAAGATGATCCCTAAGATCACTGCTTAGGTGCTACCTAAGGCTGTAGATTCCATATGTACGTATGTTCATGCAAGTACAGTTCTCTACTGCGTTGATATTTATGCTATTTACACATCAAGAATTACCTCTCCCTTGAAGTAGCTCAAGAAAGGGCAGCTTCACACGTGGAGTTCCTGCAGGACACACACATAGGGCACTGTTCTCTGTATCTGCTGGTTGACAACTGCTGCCACTTGCATAAGGAGTAACTTCCATGTCATAACACAGCCAAAGAGCAGGGCAGGAAGGAAACAGAGGTACTACTGTCCTTTTGCTCCGCATTTCAGAGAGCAGAGGTTTCACCCCAGATGCAAAAAATGAGAGTTCATGTCCTTCCTTTGGTGTAGAATTTCACCCCCAAAGGTACCCTGAAATTTAGCTGAAACAGGTATAACTTGAGGCCATTCATTGCGTATATATATATTTAATATTAACTGAAGCGAAAAGGAATTTAATTAATAGGATTGAGTTTGTTAGCACACACCACACCATCAGATGGTAACTGACGTCTCTCTTGAGAGGTGAATGCATATTAGTAGTGACAAAGGAAAGCATTTGAGCATGCCTCATAAGACTAGGACTCCATATAAACAGAGTGTCCATACTGATGTGACCTCACTGTAGCTTGTTCCAGAAACAAGCTCATAGAAGTGATAAGCAATAATAAGCACCTAACTGTATTACTCTTAGAGGCTAGATTTACAGCCAGCCTATTCTTATACTAGGCAATTCCCCTGGCTGATTTAGGCAATTCAGTCGCTAATATTTGCAATTCCATTGCATCGAGGACAAAGGACCACCAAGAAACAGAGATCTCTAGAGATCCCAGAGCTGGATTTCAAAGTTCAAAGCTAAGTCTGTTTTTTGCAATGCTTCGCATTATGGGACTAGACAGACAAAGTGCCTTGCAACACCAACAAAACAAAAGCAGAATTACAATCACCTTCTAGCTTTCAAGCAAAAGTTTCAAAACTTGACCTCCAAGGAAAGAAGGCAGAAATTACTAATTTTTTTTAAATTAAACTATCATGATTTAGCCCTCTGACACATGATTTTTAAATGCTGGCACTTAGGCAATACTTCACATATATGCACATACCAGCTTACAGATGCACATGTTTTACATATGACACTAGCCAAAGTAAAAAAAGTATTTTTTGCACAGCACCTGCAATGTGAAGGCTCAGTGCCAGGAAGTTCAGTGTGTTCAGTTAATGCCACAGCATTAGCCTAGCACAAATGTTCTTTACATTTTATAGTATGTCTATGGTAAATATCTTCTTATATGTTTACAGCTGTAATTATTACCTCTATATTGTGAGTTCCTCCCTTCGTTGCTTTTTCCTAGGAATGGGGAAGGATAAGAAAGGAGAAAATCTGTGTCTGTGTTTTAAAGAGGTTTCAGTGTTTTTGAACCTGCCTAGAGATGTAGTCGCTGACCCTGTGTCTTGGTTTGAAAGACAGGCATCTGTTTAAGGGAGGCAGAAGCCCCCTTTGGAATGGAAAATGCATCCCCCTTCCCTCCGGATTATTATAAATTTGAAATTAAGGGACTTTCAGGCAAGGATATGAGAAATAGGAATAACAGTTTTTTTACTAATATATAAATATATATATTTAAAAAACAAAACAAAACAATAAACAACAATGACTATGGCAGTTTTAACAGCACAGTCACCCAGTGCAGCCTTCTCGGCTGCCAGGCAGCTTCTCCTCCTGGAGCAGTGCTGGTCACAGCGGGCAGCAGCACTGGTGGCTCCCAGTGAGCAGGGTGGGTGCGATAGTTCTGGTGAAACAGTGGTCCTGTGGAAAAGAGTCTGGTCTTTGCCTGAAGGTCCAGTGATGTAGCTTCTCGTCCTCTGGAAGTCCAGCAGAGAGAAGCTCCCTTTGTGCTTGGAAACCTCTGATTATAGCTAGGTGGGAAGCGTTCAGTTCCTCCTCCTGGGCAGAGCATCTCACAATGGGGTGGTGAGGCACTGATGGGCCCATTAACAGAAGATAGTCCAGAGCCCGTTATCTATGAGTCATTGGGCAAGGCACAGATGGGCCCAGTAACAGAAGGTAGTCCGGAGAGAGGAGGCAAAGAAACACTGCCCCACCTGGTTTCACAGCTCACGAAGATGGTAATAGAATATACTGCAACTCAGGACACCCTGTTAAACATTCATCTCAGACACAAACTTGCTGAGTCAAGGAATCTGCTGTGTGCTATGCTAACCTGCTAATCAAAATAGTCTTTCCTTCTACTTTAATGACGTCACAAACACTTTTAAATATTCGAAAGAATGGAGTCAGAGTAGTTATGGTAGTGACTCATACCTTTTACACACTGGGTTGTCACTTGCCCTGATGTGCTTTATTCTTACTGGTTTCTACAGAAGCAACCAAATTTGAGTCATGTATCAGGTAAACAAATAAAGTTTTTATGTTAGAAGGAAGAGGGATTGCTTAGTCAGTTATCACTATGTTGAAATTAACTATCTATTCTTACCAGCAGCCAAGAACTTGGAGAGCATGTTATGCAGAAATCAGGGCACAGAAAAATGGTTTCAGTCCGATTGTTATTTTGCTTAAATAACACAAACACAAACCAAAACAGTAGTCTTCCATGTGCATAAAATACATACAGTGATGGCATATGCTATGTTTATAACCACTCATAAGGCATATAGATATAGATCACATTTGCATCAAGAGTACTCGATAGATAACAAGTTTTGCTTGAGCAAGTCTCCTAAAACTCAGTACTCTCTTTCAAGCTAGGCCATTTAATATAAATTTGTAGTCTGACTTCAGTGTTAGAGATCACAAAATAACTTTAAGTAGCTCCAAATGTAACATAAACAGTAGCATAAGAATTTACAGTGCTTCATAAATGTCTCCCCAGCAGCTCTGTGTTCTGGAATGAACAACCACCACATTTTTATTTGCAACAAGAAAAAGCCGGAGTTCTCTGGTAACTGGTTGTATTGTTTCTTTTCATTTTCAACAAAACAAATCCTTATAGCTGCAGTGCTGTACAAGTAATAATCACCTCATTCATGTACTGTTGACAGAACTGGTGATCTGTAAGGTCCCTTCCAACCCGCACCATTCTATGATTTATGAATTGCCCCTGCATATGTCAGCTTTGAGCACTAAGTCACCATTTCATACATTTTCAAGCTACCACACCAACTGACTGTATTTAACTCCATGTCTTCTGTTCTAGGAACAAACCCACCTGACCTATTTCCCATCACTGACTTACTGGTACAGATATTACATGGTATATGTGGTGGTTAAAAAGCTAATGTTAAATCTGCTGAGTTATCGAACACACCGGTGATTGTGTTACAAGTGTGGCAATGAAACATCAATCTGAATTAATCTTCTGAAATGTTCAGTTGGTACAAAATCAAAAGAAAAATACAAAATCTCTAAACTCTGAATAACTTCAGTCCATACCTACAGTGGGCTGCAGAAAAATGTATAAATTATCTGATTCTTACTGGTACTCTGATTCTTCAATAAAAAATGGACAAGAACAAGAATCTTTCACAGTATTATACAACATTTTCTCCTTGTACTAATTTATCATGTTCCTAATAAATTACTACATTTTTGCAGCTTATCAGCTTGCAAGACAAGCCCTTGTAAATGCATGTCTACATCACCCACTACAAGATAGTATAGGCATGCTGAAAACAATTGTAAAAAGTAGGACTATGCAGTTTTAAGGTTGGGTCATTTCTATTATTATGATACAATGAGCCCTATATGTGTATTCATGTAATCCAATACTTGATGCCTTGTGATATAACAAAAAATGCCTGGTACTTTACATATTCCAGTAAATACTTTGCTATTTTCCAGTTTCCTAGAGCTGCTCCTCTTTTTTTTCCCTTGCATTAAGAAGCTTTAAGAAGAAACTAGTAAGAAACACTGCAGTTAACAAGTTTAAAAGTGAAATTGTGAAGCCTGCAGAAAAGCCTCTAATATGTTGTATAATTGATGCTTTTTTTAACGGCTGTAGTCCAGAAAGAAACATCAGCTCCAGAAGTGCTTTCAAGACAAGTCTGGTGGTACTGAGTGAGGGAAGTCATATGTTATTTGATACAGAGAAAACTCGGTAGGAAAGAGAACTAAATGAAAAGTAAAACAGTTGCTGCTTTTTTTATTCTTCTCCGAACTCAAATCAGTTCTCTCTTGAGACTCAAACAGAAGTTGCACACAGAGATCAACTGCACTGTTCTTCAGCTCTTGTGATGGGAGGCAACTGAATCAAATGCCATGTATCATGTACTTAGTGTAACATAACTGGAAATTTGGTGCAGGACATGCAAAAGTTTCTGCAACTGGCTACATAAAGTTCAAAAAACCACAGAGAATCTAGGGCATGATGTTGCAACATGCCTCCTCAAATCTCAGTGCATTGCTCCATATAGTCTAAGCATTGGTGATTGCTGGGGTTTTTTGATGGCACAGGAGCTTCGAAATAATATATTTCTCTTCCTCCACCTCCCTTTTTCATACAGTGAAACAAGGCCTGACTCAGAACAATCTGTAGAGATAAACAGCTCTGAGACAGAATCTGCTGTACGTGTTGAGCGTCTATGAACAACATTAGCATGTGTGTACACTAGTTATTAGTGGAGATGGGAGGATCTCCTTAACCTGAAGAGAAAGCAAGCTTTCTTCAAGCCTATGCAGAGCATCCTACCTCCTAGTTATGGTCCAGTAGTATCAGCTACCAATTATCAGTGAAGTTCTACAACACCTTGTAGATGAGTAGCTGTCCTGGGTTGCAGTGTATTCTATCACCATCTTTGTGAGCTGTGAAACCAGGTGGGGCAGTGTTTCTTTGCCTCCTCCCTCCAGACTATCTTCTGTTAATGGGAGCATTTGTGCCTTGCCAAATGACTCATAGATAACGGGCTCTAGACTATCTCCTGTTAATGAGCCCATCAGTGCCTCACCACCCCGTTGTGAGATGCCTTGCCCAGGAAGAGGCACTGAACATTTCCC
>VZRR01001021.1:0-31559 GCA_013398015.1 Oreocharis arfaki
AGAATCAGGGAACCCCAGAGCGGTTTCGGTTCAAAGGGACCTTGCAGCTCATCCCATCCCACCCCTGCCATGGGCAGGGACACCTCCCATTATCCCACATTGCTCCAAGCCCCATTCAGCCTGGCCTGGGACACTTCCAGGGATCCAGGGGCAGCCACAGCTTCTCTGGGCACCCTGTACCAGGGCATCCCCACCCTCACAGCCAGGAATTCCTTCCCAATATCCCATCCAGCCCTGCTCTCTGGCAGTGGAAGCCATTCCCCCTTGTCATGTCCCTCCATGCCTTGTCCCCAGCCCCTCTCCCGCTCTCCTGGAGCCCCTCTAGGCACAGGGAGGGGCTCTGAGATCTTCCTGGTGCCTTCTCTTCTCCAGGTGAACACCCCCAGCTCTCTCAGCCCGGCTCCAGAGCAGAGGGGATTCAGGTGGAAAATGAGCTGAACCCAAGGATCTTCCTCCCGTGGATCCTCCTTTACTCCAGGGAGGGAAATGAGGATGCCGATCCCAGCCCGGCCAGTGCAGGGCCTTGCAGGTTTTGGTCTGCTCTAACCTGAATCTCCCTTCTTTTCCCAAGGCGTGGGGTTGGTCCCCATTCCCGGGAAGGCAATCGCTCTGTCTGACACCTCGCTGTGCTCGGAAGAATTTCCTGATGCTCAAATTTCCTCTTCCCCGCTGCCTTTCTCACACTTCACGTCTGCAGCTCTGCCTCCATCTGCTTCCCCTCCTTCCTCTCTCCCTCTCGGGCAGGTGGGGAAAAGAGAAAGTGCCTGTGGACCGAGAAAAAATTCACTGTGGCAGACTTAGAGCTGATTCATTCCTGGGGTAAACTTGGGAAAGGCTCCAGGGCTTTCCTGGGGGGGAATTTGGCCCAGAGGGAAGAGGAGGCATGGGGAATACATTAGGAGGGTCACCCCACTGGCTACAAACAGGCTTCGTATTGTTGCCAAATGTTCATTAATCCAAAAATAGAATTTCAGAACTGTACAACTTTGCACGAGGAATTCAGACAATCCAGGAAATCCAGAGGTAGCCCCGTGACCCGGAGAAAGCCCTGGGGTACCCCCAGGAGCGGAGGTGTGGATCAGGCTGGCGGAGCAGCTTCAGGGGATGGAAACCTGGGACCGTTCATATATCATCGCTCCGAGGAGAGCCGAGGGCCAAAAAGCAGGAATAAATATCCCAGTGCCTCCAGATCCTGACGTTTTGGGCAGGAACAGAGGTGGCTGATGCCATCGGCTCCGTGCTGGAGAGTGGGGGAGACGAGGAGGGCACCGAGCTGCTTTGGGGTCTGCTGGTCCCGGGTGTCCCCTCATCCTCTGGCGAGTGCGGGAGCGCTGTCCCCTCTCTGGAGCCTGCACTGCCACCGCCGGTGACCCCGAGTGTCCCCTGGGCGGGGTGTTCGCTGGAGCCCCCCCGGCACGAGGCCCCTGTGCCCCCTCGCAGGGGCTGCCCCGGGTCCCAGCTCGGACACGGCAGGGCCTCGATGCAGCCGAGGTTTGTGCTCCGGAATGAAGAGGAAAGCCACTGCCAGCGGACAGGAGGCTGCCCGGGCTCCGGGGCATGCGGGAGCAGCTCCGCCCCGCGCCGGGATTCCCACTGCCCTCCCCGAGGGAGCAAGTCCGCCCTGAGCCGGCTTTTCCCCCGTCCCCGGACACCCTCCGGGTGAGCACCCTTGCTCTCCTTCCCCACCCCAGCCGCGCTCAGGCAAAGCTGCCTGCAGAGAGCCCCGTGAGCTGCGGGTCGAACCAGCGCCTCGCCTCCCCCTGCGCCGCCGGGAGCATCCGCGGAAGCGCCCCGAACGAACGAGAAACGAGCGAATGTGGAGCGATTTGGAGAATTAACTCCAAGAGACGCAAATATCGCTGCCCCCCTCCCCCCCCCGCGGTGGCTTTAATGCATCCTGCCTTTGGCCCTGCGCGAATGACAATGGAAAAGCCATCCCGGAGAAAGCTCGGCCGCACAAAGCACGGCGGCAGCGGGGCTGGGGATGGATAGAGACACAGAAAACACCGAGAGCACAAAACCTGCTCAGGGGCACTGATGGGTGCGTGAGGAGGGGTAGAAACCCTGTGTTTCCTTGGTTTTATCTTGTTTTCCCAATGGCCGGAAGCTTTGTGGTTGTTGCTTCCCTGTAGGAGCCATGCAGCAGGGAAGTGCTGCTTCAGAGGCTTGGCCACAGCTGATGAATGGATATAGTAGGAGCTGGAATTGGACAAATGCATCCATCAGCAGTTTATGAGAGGTGCAAAATCTGGATTTGGAAAAAACAAACAAAAAAAAAACCAGCAGAAAAACCTGGCACGTTCCCCCTATTTCTGTATTTGCTTCTTTATTTTGCCTCCCTTGCCCCTAAAGGGAAAACAAATCGAGCTGAACTAAGACATTTCGATATTTCCTGCAAGAGAAACCTTTTGACTTCTCATTATAAAACGATTTTCGTTTTGTAATTAGTTTCATCTAGATTTGTGTTTTGAGGAAGGACTTGAAAATCTCCCTGCTCTGCCTGAAGCCGTGGGGCCACAGGCAGCAGGGACAGCCCTGGCAGGGACTTCCAGAGCCAGCCTGCCTCTCCTGGTGTCACCTGAAAGCTCCATAAAATGACATTATTTTGGCAAGCTGAGACCCAGGACCTCTGTGCAGAGGGGTTTTCTTCTTTTCCCCTGCTCTGTCCCCACACCTGGCTCAGCTCAGGGCTCCCAAACCAAGTGACAGCTCAGGTGTCCGAATGAGCAATACGGGAATATTCCCTCAGTGCTGCTGCATGCTCCTTCCCAATCTTTCCCAATAGGGAAAGCTCTCCCAAATGGAGAGGATCTGCCAAGCATCCTTCCCTTGTGCTGGCTGGCGAAGGAATCCAGAAAGTAGATGTGGTAAACTCGCAGAGAGGAAGTGCTGAGAGCAGTCCCAGCACAGGGTGGGGAGGTGAAGGTGGCTGATGGCGTGGTGGCATTTCTGTCCCTGTCCCCTCTGTGACCTGGCACTGCCATCCAGAGGCGAGGATCCAGAGGTGAGGATCGTTCCCGCCAGCTCAGGCTCAATAAACACCCTCGGGGCTGGGGAGGAACAAAATCCTCCAGGAGCCATTGCAGGGGTTGGGAGAGCTCTGCCTCCCCATCA
Organism: Oreocharis arfaki; assembly: GCA_013398015.1. Taxonomy (NCBI): domain Eukaryota; kingdom Metazoa; phylum Chordata; class Aves; order Passeriformes; family Paramythiidae; genus Oreocharis; species Oreocharis arfaki. Next base: position 3,115 of record VZRR01001021.1, read on the forward strand.
TCCAGGAAAAGGGGAAGTGGGAATGACCAGGATCCCCATTATCTGGGGAAAGTGAAAACAGGAATGAGGCACAGATCCCCATTATCCGGGAATAGTGGACAGGGGAACGAACTGGCCGTTCCTCCCTGAGAGCTCAAGTGCCCCCTCAGCCCTGTGTTGGCCAGCATTTCCTCTGTCTTGGGCAGGACCTGGAAGCCAGCCTGCACAGGAGCTCCTGTCCTGCATGGATTTGCCACTAAAACACAGCCCAAGAGCATGAGCAGAGTCCTTTTCCAGTGACTACCAAGTGCAGCCTTTGGCCACCAGAGGAAACCACCGCCTGTCTCTTCCCAGTTCCCCCCAGCAGAGCCTGGACCCCTCACGGGGTGGGAATGTGGAGGGTGGGTTGACTTCAGGCTCCTGTGGCTGAAGGATGAGGAAAGGCAGCTCCAGGGCTCTCGGCTGCAGGGGTGGAGGATTCCCAGGATAATGCTGACTGTAAATCAGGGAAATGGATCTGGGAAAGCTGCTGAGCCCAGCTGGGCTTTCACCTGGAGAATTATCAGACACTCTTAATGATTTGTGCCAATCACCCCTGTCCCATCACTAATACACAGCAACAGCCGGTGGCTCTCTGGGATCATGTCCTGGTGGGAACACCAGGGATGGGCAATGAGGGGGATAAGTTTAATGAGACCTGGGGAGTGTCCTCGGGCAGGCGCTGCCCTGGGATGAGGTGCTGAAGCCGGCTGTGTAAAAGTGCATCACTTCACCCAATCATTCGCATTTCTTTCGGCTCTGGGTGATTCTCGGTTGCTTCCTCGGATTCCCAGTGTAAGACAGGGAGCTCTCACTAATCCGTTTCAGAGATTCCTCAGGATGAACAAGCTCTTTACGCCTAATTTCAAACCCACTTGAATATTATGGGTTTGAAAGTTTGTCTAAAGGATCAAATGTTACGGAGTTCCTGTTCCAGGAGGGGCTGGGAAAGAGGGCACAGAGGAAAGCAGGCTGCAGCTAAAATAATTCCATACATTTTACACCACACCCTCCTCTCGCTGAGCTCCGGCAGAAATCCTCCCCCCAGCGTATAGAAAATTCCCTCCATCACATTTTAATTTTATTTTAAATCCAATTTGCAGAGGAATGGCTTGAAGTCTTCGGGAAGGTTATTGTTCTAAAAATCAGCGATTCAGGCAAACTTCTAATAACATTTCAAGATAGTCACAAGTCCTTTGGGTCCCTTCTGATCACTCTACCAAAGCCAACAGATTGGACACACATCTGAGACTTTTAAATCTTTGTGGGCAACTGTTAACAAGCAGAACACCGGGAAATGGCATTCCATGGAGTTCTGCTGGCACGGCCCCGGCACGAGACGGGAGCCGAGCTGCAGATGAAGGGTTGGGGGCTGAGGCACCTGGCCCGGATCCAGCCCAGCAGTGCTGGGGATGCTGAGCCTCTCAGGCTGACCCTCCTCTCCTGACACGTCCTTGGGAGCAGGAGGGATGGCACAACTTCCCAAAGACAGTTCTGGATGTGATCATCTGCCCTGGACAGCTGGACATGTGGATGGGAGCCACCTGGCTTGTGTAGGGAGGTGAGTCAGGAATAAAGGGAAAAAGGGGAATCCATTCTGGCCACGGGAATAGGAATTGTGCTAACTAGAGGTACATAAAATTCCCCTTTAAAATTAGATGGAAAAGTTCTTCCTGGATTGGAAAGCAACCTCTTTGTGGATCAGAAACAAGGGTGTCCCAACACAGCCCAAGAGGGGCCAGAAGAAGCCTGGAAACTCACTGAAGGATTTCAGACACGAGATTGCTGCCTGTGAGACGGTGGCGTGTGGGACCGTGGCACGCGTTTGGTCCCGGGGGGGAGAAGAGGACGATTATGGAGGGTGGAAAAGCCAGGAGAAACTCGTTCTTCCTCTTGATCTTTACTGGAGAAGACAATGAGGGGAAACATTTCCATTTCAAAGGCATTGTGCATAGGAAATCAGAATGCGACCTCAGCGGGCAGGGAAGTCTCTAAGGAGGAAATCAGGGAGCAACTGGAGAAAGTGTAGTAAATCCCCCGGCCTGGATGGTATTTACCCAAGAGTTCAGAGAGAAATCAAGTGTGAAGTCCCGGGAAGTCAGCGACACGGATACTCAGCACAATCTGGATGGAGGGAAAAGAAACCACGATTACTCCTCTGGATCAGAAGGCAGAGATGACACCAAAATCGGAGTAATATGAGAGGCAGGCACAGATGTTTCCAAATTCTCCAGAAAGAGAAAAATTAAAGCATGGCTTGGGAGGAGTTCTCCATCACTCCGTGGTCAGCCGTAGATCACCAATGGTGTTTGGATCTGACAATACCCTGCTGCTTGCAGGCTTTATGCTCACACGTGGTGTTCCCGTGGCAGCATCCACAGGCAGCTCCTGTCCCGCCTCCCCCGGACGGGGACAGTCCCCACGGCCCGGCCACGGGTCCCTCCGTTCAGGTTGCAACCTCCAAACTGCGGCACAGCTGCCAGGAAGCGTTTTCCCGACGTCAGGCACGAACTCCCTGACAACCGATACCACAGGCCCCATAAACCGAGCCCCGCTCCGAGCCCTGCCAAAGCCCCCGCGGCGAGCTCGGCACCCCCGGCACGGCCCCGGCAGGTGTCACCTCGTGCTGTCGCAGCCAGGTGGGACACGGGGGCCGGATCCATCAGCAACACTCGGATCCCGGAATGGCGCGATGGAAACGGGACCATTACATGCTCTAATTCCTGCGCGGTGACTCATGCGGCAGCACGGACCAGGTGACAAAGGCTCCATCGCTCCCACCCCGGGAAGGGCCCGCGAGGGAGGAAGGGCCATTCCCACCCCGGGAAGGGCCCGCGAGGGAGGAAGGGCCATTCCCACCCCGGGAAGGGCCCGTGAGGGAGGAAGGGCCGTTCCTACCCCGGGGGTCCCTGCCCCCTTCGCTGGTTGCCTGTAAAATCAGACACCGAAACATCCCGGCTGGGGGATCTGAGCCCACGCAGCGCCGCATTCTCCCACTTCTCCTGGTTCCCATCCAAAGGAATAAAGGCTCCTTGTGCCGGGGGATGGCCGCGTCCATTGAGGGCCGTAATGGGAGCTGACAGCTCCGGCGGGCAGCGGGCGCGGGCACCGGCGTGGGCAGGCGGAGCGCTCCGCTCTTGTCCCCCTGACAACGCCAGCCCCGGCTCTTCGCGCTGCCTGCGGAAGGTTAAACACGAGCCACTTCCCTCCCTTCCACTGCCGGCTTTTCAAACGCCATTGTCTCCACTGTGCGGCGGGGGGGGCAAAGCCGAGCCGCGCTGAAAAGCCCTCCCGGCGGCGCGGGGACGCGGCAGGAACCCCACAAGTGCCGCTGGAATCCCAAATGCCGCGGCAGTGCTGGTGCCATTGTCCCAGCACGGGAGGCAGCCACGCCGAGGGGAGCTGGATGCACGGGAGGGACGGGAGCGGGGAGAAAGGGAGAGTGCGAGGGCTGGGGGGTAACAGCCGCATCCCTGCCCCCTGCTCCTCCTTGGGGATCCCTCACATTCCACAAGAAGGGGACACAAAGGCTGACGGGCGCTTGTCGTCACCGAGTGGCAAAGGCTGGCGAGGGCCAGTGGGACGCGCCTGGAGGGAGAGGCTGCTGCAATCCTCGGTGTGCAGCCCGCAGGGACTGCAGGAGGGCCCTCCCTGGTGAGGGACCCAGAGTCCAGGTACGGAGGGGTGAAGCCCCCCAGGAGCTGCTGTGAAGGAGGGGGATGCTGCAGTGCCATGGCAACAGCCCTCCTCTGCATCCCACGGATAATGGGCAAGCTCGGCTGAAGTGGTTTCGAGGGCTTTGAGTGCAACTTGGAATACGAAAAAAGGAGAAAGAGAAGGCTGTGGGGGTTTGGGGACACGTGGGAGAGCCCTTTCCACAAACATTGTCCTTTGGTGTGGGAGAAAGGTCCCTCCATCAGCTGCCTGGAACATCCCATGGACCTGTGTGGCCACCCCGAGCACACTCCAGCTCACAGACATTCCCATCCTGGTGGGCTTTTGGCTGGTTTTAATTTCAGCTTGGGAGGAAAGAAAGGGAAAAAGACACCATCGCCCTCCCCCACTTCTGCATCTACTGAGGAGAGGAAAGGAGAGGAGAGGGCAATAAATTCCAGCGCAGAACCAAATCCCTGGATGCATCCCACACTCCAGCAGATGCCCAGGCACTGAGGAATGGCTCCACAGCATTCCCAGTCCCTGAGGACATTTCAATGGGACAGACTGTGTGTGTGACACAGCTCCAGGCACTGAGAACATGGCCCACACCACCAAGCACTCAGAACCTGCTCCTGCCCTCCAAAGCTCCAGAGTTTTCTGGAATGTGTGCCTCAGGGGATGTCCTGCAGATGCTGTTGGAGTCTTTCTGCTTGTTTATTTTCCTGGCAACAGCCATCACGGGGAGGGGACTTCTGTGGTTCAAAAAGTGTCTGGGGGCCACAGATCCAAGCCCTGCAAATCTACAAGTGGAAGAGAAGAAACGCAGGAGATGTGAGAACAGCCCTTTCTTCTCAGCCTGTGCATTTTCCAGCTGCCAGGACCAGCCCGGCTGACTGCAGAGCTCCAATGGCATTAACTGATGAAATTCCATGGAGAAGGTCATGTCTTACCTTCGGTGTGGCTCCAGCAGAGTGGTGAAGGTGTCCCGGGGAGGTGGCACTCCTCGGGCTCTGCTCTCAAGCAGATGAAGTCCAGGCTTCCCAGGAAAACTGAGAGCACTCAGTCCTCCCCAGCGAGGCCATCCCACCGAAGGATAAACTTCATCCCAACAGCTCATTCTCGCTTCGGCTCTGCTGCCAAAACAGCCCACAAGCAGGACTGGGAAAGGGGGAAGTGGTGGGACAGGGACAATTAGAGCCAACTGCGGTGGAGGGATTTTGAGTTGATCTCTTTTTTCCCCTTTTAATAGCGCTGGATTATAAATATGGCAAAACCACATGTTATCAGACACAATGAAACAATTACCCTCGGCTTCCCCGCCGTGGGGATGGGCCTTGGCGGGGGCCTGGCGCTCTCTGATGTGGACACCTGCTCTTGAGAAGTGTGATGGGTGAGCAGCAACTCCACCAGGATGTGGGGCCCAAAAACACCCCAAAGTCAGAGCACATTTTAGTCATGACCAATTGGGTGCTACTGAAGGACGGACCCATCCCGGCTGCCGAGTCATTTTAATCCCAGGCAGCAAACAACGCTCTGGGCTGGGGCTCCAGCACATGGTTTGGATTTCTCCAGAGGAGGCAGAGCCCTGGAAGGTTTAATGGATGTCCAGGCAGCTGGGGCTCACCTTGGCCTCTCCGGAGCAAGTCCTGCTGGACACAACACGAGCGGTTTTTTTGTCCCATTTGCTCTGCGCAGTTGTGGTTTTGAGTTCATCAAACCCCACCCTGGGTCCCCCTGCCCTGTGAGCGTATTCCTCTCTCTTCCCTTCCTATGTCAGGAAGGTTTTCCTCGAGCAGGGCAGGCTTCCCCCCGGCCTGGGCTGTTATTTATGGGGCACCCCCGCGCAGAGCCCAGCCAGGGAGGTGAGTGAGTTATGGTTCCGGGTGACATCATGGACTGGACTTCATAAAGGGGCTCAGCCGATGGTCTCTGAAGACAGCTGCAAAAAAAGGCAGCCCTGAAGGAGATGATGGAGTGGGTGAGACATAAATTTCTTAGGACAGGCAGTGAAAAAACGTTTACAGCCCTTCTTTCCTGAGTCTGGTTTCAATCAGAGCCGCAGCGGCTGCAGCGATGCCTCGCACCGCGCGCTCGCTCAGACACACGCTTTATACGCTCAACCTGCCTCAGTTCTTGGGTTTTATTCCCTTTTTTACTGGTTTGAAAATGCCCTGGTGCAGGATGGCTTGCAGATCCTCAGGCAGCCAGCTCCCATGTCAAGCAGCCGCAGCCAAGGGCTGGATGTGGATCTGGCCTGCAGACGGGAACAGAGTAAGAATAATATTGATAAGGGTAATGAGGGGCCGGCTTTATAAACCCATCACATTGCAGTCGCAGCCTATAACAAACGGGGTATTAACTCTGACATTCATTAAGGCACTTTGCCATTTCTTCCAGGCTTAATGGAAAATCTGTCTGCTTAGCAGGGCTTGCTGCAGAGGCTGGGGAATGGGGAGGTCACTGATTAGAGCAGCCCCGAGTGCTTGGCTACCCCAAAGGGCATTTGAAGTTCATTCTTGAGCTTTTTGTTCCTAATTTGATTTCATCTCATATCTTGGGGCAACTGTTTTCTGCGTTTGCTGGGTCTGTCCTCAAGCAGCAGGATGAGCTGTCCCTACCTCAGCCCTCCATGGCTGCCCAAACTGCTCCGGGAGACCTTTGGGATGGAGCCTCCATGCCTGAAGTCACCTTGCCAGGCTGGAGAAAGCACTGCTCCTTGTGAACCCACAGATTTTTTTTTGCTACAGCTTTGTCCTATGACTCCCTGCCTTCCTCCATCCCAGATATGGAAATCATGCTATTTCTCTATTCTTGCTGCCCAGTTTTAGAGGTCTGAGGACCCTCTGAGGCCTGTGGAGCTGTTGATTAAACAAGTTCATTTCAGCCATTTCAGTGGGACTTGAAATTCCCTGAGGAGCTCGGGGAAAATGAAACACCCCACACCTCCCATGTGAGCAGCAAATCTTGCATTCCCCAAGTGCCTGGCTCCCTCTCAGCTGTGACAGCCACAGTAGCTGTGCCTGATTTTTGGGTGAGGAGACATCATTTTCACCCGCATCCTCGTGATACTCCCAGGGATCCGTCAGGAATATCCATGCAGGCGTAGGGGGGTGATGGGGAGCAGGGTTGTTGCTGAAGCTCACCTTGAGTGGGGCCAGGTGATGCAGAGCCCCGGTACCTCCCCTTCCCTGAGCTGTGTCTGCTCTGGGCAGGACCCCCTGCTCCCTGCAGCAGGGTTGAACGTCCTTCCCACAATCCTGAGCTTGGCAAAGCTGGCACTGAACCAGCCCTGGAGCCACGAGGGTGTGAGAGCAGCCCCTCTGCCAAGGCGGGCTCAGTGCTCTCCCAGGAGGTGCCACACGGGCAGGCCGTGCCTTTTGGGGTCGGCACATCTCAGAGCTCTCCATCTTCCTGGGAAGAACCAGCTTCCAGTCAGCCCAGCGAGTTAATCTCCATCTGCCTCTCCCGTAACCAGCCCGAATTTATCAGCAATCTGCGTTTTCCATGGATGTGCGAGGCATTTAATAAAACCCAGAGCGAGGAGATGAAAGATTTATCCGTTTGCCCCCAGAGATGTCCCTTGCGAGGGCAACGTGGGACTCGGGAGCGGAAACCTGGGTTGTTTTTTATGGCAGCTGCGTGAGGAGATACGGAGCCTTTGAAGTGCTCCTGGCCCCGCTTCCTCCCTCCTGCCCCCGGTGCCACCGGCGCGGCACGGCGGGGTCGGGGCTGAGCCAGGACGAGCGGCTCGCTGGCCAGGGCGCGGTGGGGCTGGTGGGAAGGGCAGGAGGGCGCGGGGAGGGGAAAGGACGGAGAGGAAAACGCGGAGCAGGAGGCCAAGCTGGCCACGGGCAGCCCCGAAGCTCGTGAACGAGCCCTTGTGTCGGAAGTTTTCGGCTTAAAACGATAACGTGGAACCCCTGCCTGCCCAGGAGGTGAGAGATGGAGGGGAAGAGCCATCCCTCCACCGTGCTGAGCCCCGGGACTGCTCCGGCTGGTGCGGGGCACCCCGGAATGGCACGGCCGGGGTGCACGGCCACCAGGTCACCTCCCGCCCTCTCCCATCCCTTCCACCGAAGCGCAGCGAAAACTGGCTGCTCTGCGGCACCGCGGAGCGTCCCGAGCTGCCGGCGCCGATGCCGAGCGGCAGGAGCGACTCGGGAGGGGGAAGCCGTGACTCCGGCGGGGGAAGGAGTGGTGACATTTCCCCGCAGTCCCCCCGTGCCCATCTGCAGAAGGGCAGGGAGGCGCCGGGCAGGTGCCAGCCCAAATAAATAAGAGGCGAGTGCTCCCCATGGAACCATCGGGGCTCTGCCAGGGAGGGGGGCACTGCCGGTGCCGTGGTTACTAATGAGCAATTTTAATTTCTTCCATAAACAGCTAATAAAGCTCATCTCTCTCTCCTTCTCTCTAATGCGCCATTTATTTCTTGCTCTGAAAGGCGAGCAAGGAAATTCAGGCAGGAGATGGGAGGGGGGGTTGATGCTAAATGTCAGCGCTGCCTGATGAAGCCTAATTGTCCCTCGGAGCTGCTGCAGCAGCATCGGCACCCGCGGGAAGAGCCCAGGGTGGCAGGCAGCTGGCAGAGCCTGCCCTGGGATGCTGCTGGAGCAATGGGCAGCAGTTTTATCCGTGGTGATGGTCAGGAGCAGTCCCAGAATGGGCGTTGCTCGTTACTCTGCAGAGGGGCTGGGGACTCATTCCTGGGCAGGGACAGCAGAGGGACAGTGGCCAGCCCCTCACCATCCCTGGAAGTGTTCAAAACTCGTGTGCATGTGGCGCCTGATGTGGTTTAGTGGGGAACACGGCCATGGTGCTGGGCTGATGGTGGGACCTGATGATCTTGGAGGTCTTTTCCAACCTATATGATTCCATCATTCTGTGACTCCATGATTCTCTCCTTTGCCCTTTCAGCAGCTCCCACCTGGGCTGTTTTCTCCTTTTCCATTTCAAGCCAACTCTGAGCTTTGCAAATACCGTCAGAAGGCTCAGGAATGTTGCTGGTCCTCGAGGATTGTGATTATTTTAAGGTTCCTGCAGGATAATTGTCATCATGCCAAGAGGCCGGTGACAATCTCTCAGTTCCAAACTCACCAAGCTGGGCAGGGAGAACGTGGAGCTGGTTACCCAGGAATAACCAGGGTGTTGTTCTGGTGTCTGTGGTGGTGCAGGACAGAAGGAGGTTTCCAAAGCTGCTGTAGTCGTGGTTTTAGGGCCAAAGCACAGCAGTTTCCCATGGAAGTGACTGAACAGTGGGAATAGGGGAGATACAGGTGTCCTGCCAAGGAGCCTGGGGGCCATGTGTGGAATCTGGGCCTGTTTGGAATATCAACGAGAGATCCCTTTCATCTCTCAGTCTGCCTGGGGAGGGGACATGGGACAAATACTTGCACCATTTTTTCTGGATTGTCCATCCTTAGCACGAGCAGGACTGGGAGGGAGACACATTAAGGAGGCACAGGAGGAGATGTGGAGCTTTGGGCCCATCCGGAGTTTCACTTCCCAGGGGATACCAGTGCAATTAAAGTGCAAACCCTGAAGGAATGTGGGGGCTGGAGCTTCTGAGGCCCAGGGAAGTGTCAGGGCTTAAAGGATTTGACGTTTCTGAATCTTTCCATTTCTTGGTTGTTTATTCTCCAGGGTGGAACTCCCAGTCTGGAAGTGGCACCGATTGCCTGTGGCTGAACATCCCTCCCTGTGAGGATATTTGGGCTGGATGTCCCTAACACCCATCAAACATCACCAGGCTGGGCCTGATTATGCTCTAGAAAGATCTATAGATTAAATACAGACACCCATAGATATTCCTGTGGAAAAACTGTGACCATTCACAGGACCTGAGTTCCCTGAACGCCGGAATTCCTGTTCCGCACAAGGCTGTGGCCATTCCTTAAATCCATGAGACCTCCTCAAGCCTAGTGCAAGATAATTTAAAGGTGTCACAAAAGTGTGGGTCAGGTCTGTGGCAGTTTTAAGCAGCCTTGAGTTGTACAAAGTTAAAAACTTCCACTGCCCAGTTGGAGCTGTGCCCCAGTGTGTGCAGAGGAGCTCTGGAATATTCAGGACAGGAATGACAGAGCTGTGAGAAGAATGTAAATCATTTTCCACTCCTGTTAACTCAGGATTTTCAAATAGTTCTTTCAGCTGCGCTGGAGCATTTCTGTTCCTTTTGGGAGCTTTGAAGCTGTTTCCCCTGGCACGGATATTCCAAAATTCCCATCAATATTTTGTGTCTGGGACACACACACAGAGCTGGGTCAGAGCCTCACACATCCCATCCAACTCTGTGCTCTGTCCATGGGCACGGCTCGGGTGGGACTGGGAAAATCCAGGAGTAGAAGAGCCCACCCCAACCACGCTGTTCCTCGTGGAAACAACATCCAGCCTGCAGACATCCCAGAGACCGAGGAAGGAGGAAAATTTGTCAGGTGAATTTGTCAAGCAGGGGTGATAATCATTCATTTAGCCTGTAATGACATGGCACTTACCATGTAATAACCTGGATATTGCATGGAAATTACCATGTAATCCAAGGCTCGAGAGCTGCCATATTGTCAGGGGCTCCATGGTAATTTGTACCCTCTCATTTACAGCCCTGAAACTGCTTTTATTGTGGCAACAAAGCAGAGATTCACAGTTTGCCAAAAGGAGAATCTCCAGAGGGATGTTATGAATAATTAGGCAGCCACGGTGGTTTTGGATAACATCTTTACTGTAACTCCATTAACGAACAATTGATTGCTTTCCTAGCTCTGACTTGCCTCCAGTCCTTCCAGCCAGGGCTCCTCTCCCCACTGGAAAGCCAGCCCTGCAAGGGTGGATCCACAGCGGGATAATTGCTCCGGGAGGATGAGCCTGGGAAGCAGCATCCCTGAAGAGGCGGCAGCTTGAGCCAAGCCAAGGATGGCTGGAAAGCAGAAATGTTTGTGGAAGTGTGGGGTCACTCCTCCCCTCCCTCATTGCTGATTTCCATGGATTTTGGAGGAGATGCTTGTGGAGAGCCTGGCCCGAGGTTTGGCTGGCCCTGAGGGCACCCAAGTGCAAATTGCACTGGCACAACCATTGCCCATCAAACTGGTTCGAAATGGACGTGACCTTCTCCAGACCAAAATCCACCTTCAAATCCCACCCTCAGGTCTCTCTGTCCCCAGAAATGCTCTTTAAGAACTCACTGAGCGGGGTCCAAACCTGACCTTTGCAAAGGCACACCCCCAGCCCTGCCTTTGGTGTTATGATTTGTGTTTCTCTGAGCCACCACCGCGCTGAGAACGGGTTATTTTTAGTGGAAACCCAGGAGGTCAGAGGGAATGTTTTGCATTTGGGGACGGGAGTGAGACACAGCCCGCGCTGCCCCTCTGTCCTCTGCCTCATCCCTGCCCCTCATCCTCCTCCTGACCCGCTGCTAACCCCCTCCCACGGAGCCTCCCCATCCTCCTCCCGCCGGGGATGCTGCGCTTGCCAAGGGGCTGGACAGCAGCTACCAGGCCTTGTGGGATCATGGAATCATTTAGGTTGGAAAAGATCTCTATGATCTTTGATCCAACCCGTGCCTGCTCCTGGCCGTGGGGTCTCCGGACTCCTCAGCTCCTGCTCCTCTTCCTCGCTCGGCTCTGCCCCTGCTCCTCTTCCTGGCTGGGCTCTGCCATTCCCTTGGATGCTGATGTGTGGAGGGAGCAGCTCTGGTGTCGTTGTTTGCTGTACAAACTTGGGAATCGGGCTGTGCCTGCGACGGGAGCGGGATGAACGTCCGGGGGAGGTTTGCAGTTCCCAGTGACTGAGATCCTCTGCTTGGAGAAGCCTAAACAAACTCTGTAACCTCGGGGGGAATTCTGCAGAGTTTTAGTTTTAAGTGTTTCAGCTAAAAAAATAACTGCTTGACCTAGAAAGCTCCCAGGGAGCATTCCTGGGGCTGGGGAGGCTCCGGGAGCCCGGCCTGGAGATGGGATTCGGAATTGAAGTGCGACTGTAGAGAACCACATCTCTGCTTTGAGCTCAGGCTGGGAAGTGCTGCTCGCCACGGACCCACCTCTGGTGTACTTCCCACCAGGGCAAGTCAAGGAAAATGCACCTGGAATCACATCCCTCATTAGAGGACATGGATCACACCTCTCCATGCCCCGGGACTGGTGTAATGATGGCCTGAGCTGGAGTCAAAAGGGGACAGCCTCGAATGTGGGTGGTAATCCATTGCACCCCCAGACCTGTCTCACCTGGGGATGGGAGAGGTGTCCCCAAACCCTCCTCTCAACCCTTTTGGATGTCTCCCATCTGTGGTTTAAATTATACGTTTTTCAGAAAAAATAAAAAATCCCCGGAAATTGCTGACCCACTTAGAGCTCTCTAAAACTGCCACTTTTAGAGCCCCCAAAATAGCTTTAGTGAGTAGCAGATGTGCCAAAGTGGAGAAATAAACACAAGTGTGCTGCTTTTAACCTCCAAGCTGCTTTTTGTGGAAGGCTGCAATGAAACCTCAAAGTGGGCTCCAGCCCAGCATCCAACCCCGCACCCACCACGGGTCCTTCCCCCGTGCTGGGGGACGTTTCCCAACAGGGCTCCCAGCCAGGAGGAACCCAACTGCTCCCATGGCCGAGGAGCACCAATAAAACATGGAATTGGAGAATCAGAGAATTTCCTGAGTTGGAAGAGACTCACCAGGATCACCCAGTCCAGCTCCAGGCCCTGCACGGACACCCAGCAATCTCACCCTGGGCATCCCTGGGAGAGGTGTCCAAACACCCCTGGAGCTCTGGCAGCCTCGGGGCTGTGCCCCTTCCCTGGGGAGCCTGGGAAGTGCCCAGCACCCTCTGGGGGAAGAACCCTTCCCTAAAATCCAGCCTGACCCTCCCCTGGCACAGCTTCAGCCATTCCCTGGGTCCTGTCCCTGGTCCCAGGGAGCAGAGCTTGGAGCTGCCCCTTGGAAGGAGCTCCAGACCCCAGTGAGTCTCCCCTCAGTCTCCTCTCCTCCAGGCTGGACAATCCAAGTGCCCTCAGCCTGTGTGGCCCTTCCAGACCCTCCCCATCCCCGTGTCCCTCCTTTGGGCACTCTGGCAGCTTTAGATCTTTCCGATATTGCAGTGCCCAAAAGCGTCCCAGGGCTGGAGGTGAGGTTGCCCCAGGGCAGGGCAGAGCGGGACAATCCCTCCCCCAGGTCCACATCCAGCCCGGGTGTGCTGAGAGCAGAGACTGGGATCAGCAGCAGCAGCACTCTGTGCTGAGCACCGGGATGCGGGTGCGGGAGAACACCTCAAGTTCCCAAAGAAAGGTGAGGGTAGGAAACGCCTCTGAGCCCTTCGCTGGGATGGCCCCAGGAATTACAGCAGCTCCCTCAGCCCCGTGGCTTTTCCAGCCAGAGCAGAGCCTGCTCCCAGCCTGGCTTCTTGTCTGGAAGCTCTGCAGCCAGCAGTAATTGCATTTTGTCAAGTGGTTTTAGCAAAGCAATCCACATTTATTAACCATCTGGATTAGAGGGATGATCTTCCTGATTCCAACTGCCAGCCCAGCCAAGGACTTATCACAGAAGGGAATAATGGATCCCACTCCTCCTTCCCCACCTCACCAGGGGTCTGTTCCCTGCACACTTCATTTGCTTGGGTCAGTGACGGAGTCTCTCCCACAGGTCACTGCTGGGTCCAGCCTCCTGCGTTCCAGGTGACAGCCTCAGACTGGGATCTCTCCAGTGCTGCCCCTCTCTCCTGTCCTCACAGAAGGAGGAAGGAACTGAGACATCAGAGTCAACACGGATTTCACAAAATCACCTCAAGCTAATGGGAAAAATTAATTAGCGAGAGGAAGGAGGGGGGAATGCTCCTGTCTCTCCTACATCATCCCCGTCCTCCTCCCTCCCCTGTCGCGTCCTCTGCCAGAGACAGGAACTTCCCTCCTCACTTTGATTGCATTCATTTACTGCAGGTTTTACCCTGCCAGCCCAGCATGGAGACATAGAGAGCTCTGTGGGCACAGGGAGCCCAAATTCTCCATGTTTTAGCTGGAGACCTCTCCCAGCTCCATCGCTCCCCGGCAAAGGGGCTCCTGTGTCCCTCCCTCCTCCTCCTATTGCTGCCATGCCCAGACCATTCCCAAGCTCGGGAACGTGCTGCAGGCTGTTCCCAAAGCCAATTTCCTGGGGATCTGGGGTGCTGACGGGTCCCATGCAGACACCTGGCTCCAGGAGAGCTCACCAGGCAAAACAGCCTGGGTTTGATTGCTCTGGGAGCCGGGTTACGGGGACCTGCTGTTCGCTCCATCCAAACCCACTCTTATTCCCATTCCCATGGGGCTTTCCCTTAATTGAGCTGTTGACTGCATTAACCTGGGAAGGGAGTATTGATTGAGCAGCCGGAGGAGCTGAGCTCAGCTCGGGCCTCGGCTCTTTACGGAGACGTGGTGGGAGCTTCCAAACCAGGACACGCATGAGCTCCCTGGGACTGGGATTTCCTTGGAGGGAGAAGAGAAACCCTTCTGTCTTTCTACCACACCTGGAATAAGACTGATCCCCTTTTAATGGAAATCCTAAGGCTTTGCCTCTCTCCATCCCCCTGTGTTCACAGCATTCCCGGCTCCTCCCAGCTCTCCGAGCAGAGCCGCATCTGAGGGAAAGGAAGTGTGGTTTCATCCCTTGCAGTTGCCCAGTCCCTGACACCCCGAGGGCTGGGTCACATCTGGAGGAACAGCTGTGGGACCTGGCAGCAGCCCCCTGGGCCAGCCCCACCAGAGGGAGCACCTAGCTCTCCCTCTCTCCGCAGCTCAGAGTTCCACAGCAATCCAATGAAATTCCTCAGATTATTAAGTGCAGGTCATTGCAGGAGAGAAGAGATGTGGGAAGGGAAATTTTAAAATGAGTGAAGTCTTCCAAAGCTAAAAACATCCCTCCAGCATGCAAGGACTCAAGCCAATAGGGATATTCCAGAGTCCCAGGATGGTTTGGGCTGGAAGGGACCTTAAAGCCCAGCCAGTCCCACCCCTGCCACGGGCAGGGACACCTCCCACTATCCCAGGGTGCTCCAAGCCCCATCCAACCTGGCCTTGGACACTTCCAGGGATCCAGGGGCAGCCACAGCTTCTCTGGGCACCCTGTACCAGGGCCTCACCAGCCTCACAGGGAAGGATTTCTTCCCAATATCCCCTTGATCTAAAGCCATTCCTGCAAATAAAGTTATTCCCAATCAGGTGCACCTTGGAATGCTCCCAAAGCAATGTCCAATAAGTTGGGGTTCCGAAGGAGCAGCCCAGGATGGAAAACATTGATGTTCCCAGGCTGCAGCTCACCTGCAGCATCGCCTCACACACTTCAGCCCCTGCAAACTTTTGGAAGTCACCTGAGGAGTCTTCTCCTTCCCCAGCCTCTGCAAACCTTAGGAATTTTGTTCTGGCTTTCTTTGGGAAAGTGAAAATATTTCTCTTTTATCCTCTGCTTGGAGGGGAATAAGACAAGGCTGTTAGAGCTGGCTGCAGCACAGCATTCCCAGCCAGCCAAAAACACCACTGTTCCAGCCTTCTTTCATCCCAGATTTGAGCAACAGTGTCAGCAGCTCCAAATTTCCAATGAAATAAAAATTCCAAACCCCTACTATAAACACTGGAAAGCCTTCTCTAAATATTTTGCTTCAATCAGGCTAAAGTCACTCAGCTTTATCATTTCATGAGCTCCGGCCCGTTATGAGATCTCAATGATCTCGTGGCTCAGTGACAACGCCAGGACAGGGCTGTGCTGGAGGGACCTCAGGTGACACAGGGACAGGGATGCTGCTGACACCCCTGGTGCTCCCTGATTTCTCCCGTGGGTTTTTGATCCCTTTTTTTGAGCTGTTCCACCGAGTTTTGGTTCCTCCAGGGAGGTGGGAAGGCACTTTCGCCTGGGGGTGGGTGAAGTGAGGGCTCTGCAGAGCCCCCGAGTTCCAACCACCTAGGAAACATCCCACCCAGGAAACATCCCACTGGAAATGCTCTGATTCCTCCGGGAACAGCACTGCAAAAGTCTGAGCGAGTCATTTGGAGAGGAATGGGGCAGGCAGGGAGAGCGGATAACTGGGAATCTTTCCCGGAAGGCAGATCCTGAGGTGAGTGCAGAGTGCCGGCACTGTGCAGCCCCGGGATGCAGCAGGAATGAGCCCAAAGTCGGCCGGATTATCTGGAGAACAGCTTCATTTCCATTTCAATTCCAGGTGAGGGAGGGAATTCAGCACCTTTCTCATTTCAGCCTGTCCGGGGCTCATCACGCCCGGGAGGTTCAAGTCCATCCATCACCCGGCCGCAGCCCGGGGCAATTCCTCGCCGCGCAGTGCCTCACTCCAGGGAAATCCCGGCTGAGCCCGTGGGTGGCTCAGAGAACGAGGTGTGCCCAGGCAGGGAGAGCAGCCGGCTCTGCCCTCAGGTTTGTTGTACCGATTCCCGGAGCTTTCCCAGTGATTTACAGGAACATTTCTGCAGCCCGAGGTTCTCGGGGAGCTGCTGCTCTGTGTGTTCGTGTGTTTGAGCTGTTCCGCGGCTCTGTTTACACCTCAGGCTTCCTGCTCTTCATATTCCCGTGTTATCACTAATCCTGTTTAATTGAGGCTTCCTTGGATTCATGAGGACGAGCGAGGGGGTGTTGGCAGAGTCCGAGGGCAGCTGGTCCTTCTGTGGGCACGTGGGGATGTTGCTTGGGGCAGGGAGAGACAGGTGTGGAAGCAGTCCCAGTGAAATCGTTTGGTAACAGAAACGGTTTAGACCCGAGGATACCCCTGGGGGGTGTCTGCAGCGTTCCTGATGCCCTTCAGAACACTAAAATTGGGATAAAGGCATGGGAGAAAGCTGCACCCCGTGGGTGCAGAGCCACGTTTCTGGCAAACTGCCCTGAGGGGCTCTTGCAGGTTCCCAGGTCAGGATAACCAGGCTCGTTGGCAGAGCTTTGTCCAGCTGTGCACCTGCCAGATGTGCTCAGTGCTGCCGTGCAAGGGCTGTGCCTGGAGAATCCCAGAACGGCTGGGGCTGGAAGAGCCCTTAAAGCCCGTCCAGTGCCACACCCTGCCCAGGGCAGGGACACCTTCCACTGTCCCAGCTTGCTCCAAGGCCTGTCCAACCCGGCCTGCTGTGGCTGCTCCTCCCAGCTCTGGCTGCCCCTGGATCCCTGGAAGTGTCCAAGGACGGGTTGGACAGGGCTTGGAGCAACCTGGGCTAGAGGAAGGTGTTCCTGCCCATGGCAGGGGTGGGACAAGGTGGTCTGCAAGGTCCTTTCCCACCCAAACCATCCTGTTATTCCATTATTAATTATTATAATTACTGCACTCGGTGCAAGGCAGGAGGGCAATGACAAGGAGAGGGAAAAGGAGCCTCGGCCAGGTTCAAGGAGCCCTTGAACGAGGGGCATGGAGAAGCACCATCAGCAGTCTGGGAACCTTCCTGCATCTGAGGGAAGATGAAGAAATACAGAGTGTATGGAACCTGCAGGTAGTGAGTGATAAAAGCTGCTTATCGCAGGCTGGGAGAGGCAGAGCTGACCCTGCACTTCTGTCTGGGAGAGTGATGGGGGGAGTTGGCTCCAGGAGGGGCTGAGAGATGAAGACAAACACCTTTGTGGATGGGAGGGAAAAGGTGGGTGAGGGAAGGGAAAGCTGTGCTTGGCTGCAGTCCCAGCTGAGGGCCAGAAGAATGAGCTTGGTAACAGCGCCTGGCTGGCTTTGAGCAGCCCGGGCTGCCATCAGTCATGGCTCGAGACAGGGATGTGTCAAACCCCGCCACGGACAGATAACAGCCTGGAAACACGGCTGTGGATGGACAGGCAAGGTCACCCCTGAGAGCTGGGAGAGCAGAGGGGCTCTGGGTGCACAGCCTGAGCCAGGGCCGAGGCAGATGATGCCCAAATGATCGGGGTGAGTGATGGAAAAAAGGCTGAGGCAGCACAAACCTCCTGCTCCCAGGAGGAGAGGGACAAGGAGAGGTCGCTGGTAAGAAGGAAAACCCAGGATCACTGGCAAAACTTCAGCCTACTGAGAGCATGACAGCTCTTCACGGGAATGTGCCAACCCTCTGACTTCCTCTCACTTTCCTCCTCATGCTCAGCACTCCAGTCTGCTCCTCTCTGCACTTCCCAGCCTCTTCCATCCCCGCATCCTGCTCATCCAGCTGTGCTCTGGGCTCCCCTCCTGCTACTGCTTTTCCTCCCCTTAGGCCCTTCCCTGTGCCACCCCCTCGCTCAGGGAAGCTCCTTCCTTTCTTCTTCCCTGAAAACCACCACAGGCACGGCCGTGAGCTGGAGCCAGCCGCTCAGGCTGCTTCCCACTGGGAAATTACCTGTCCCAGCAGGAGCCTGACCCCTTCAAAGTGCCTGGAGATCCCTGCCTGGTGTGAGGCAGCCTGAGAAGGCACTGAGGGAGAATCTGGCTCCTCTGAAGTCGGCAGTAAAAGCTGTTTGGACTCGAGCAGGGCCGGATGTTTACCTGGGGGAAAGATTTCTTCCCGGCAGTTTTGTTCAGCACTTGTTAACCCCGGAGCAAGGGGTAAACAGCAAATAACAACCGCAGGGCTGGTTTAGCTCTTTCTCTTGGAAAAACATCTCTGCTTGGCTTCTTGGGAGCTTTGCTGTGGGCACTGGGGAAACTGGACCTGGCAGGAGGATTTGTTGTGCGGGAGGAAGGACAGGACACAGCCCTGGCTGTCCCCAACCTCCCCTTGCTCTGACTGCCCCCAGTCTCCTGGGACAGCAGAACAATTCCCTGTGAATCACGGACAGTCCATCCAAAGCTGCTGCTTGGCCTTTCCAGGTGATGATGGGATTGCACAGAGGGGTTTGGGGTGAAAAAGCCACTTCACAGGTCCCCCTTGACACCTCGTTGTCTCCCCTGGGTCTTGGGGCTGCAGAGGAACATCATCCATGGCCCACATCATCATCCCTGGATCCTCATCCTCTTGGTGGTGGGATGGACTGGGGAGTGAGGACCTGCTTGGGCTCTGAGACTCTCCTGAGCTCCCTGAATTTCCTGAGAGGGAATTCCCTCCTTGAGAGTGATTTCAAAATCCAGGCTGTGAGCAGGGCATGGAGAGGGAATTCCCATCCCAGGCTGTGAGCAGGGCACACCTCAGCACAGCTGCCGAGGGGGCAGGAGCTGTTCCACTGGCAGTGTGTCTGTTCCTCCTGCACAATCTTTCCTGACTGGAATCCCATGGAAGTGCACTGGGAGCTCTGGATTTCCCAGCTCTGCAGCAGAACCGTGTGAGCACAGAGCCCACAGCAGAGCTGCTCCTGCTTCCAAAGAGCCCTTGGACAGCAGCAGTGCAGAGGGAGCGGAGCAGCTCCCGTAATTGAAATGTTTTTATTTATTTCCACTCCGTTTTTGCTCAAAAGCCGTGTTTACAGCAAAGTTTCAAAGCTGCTAAGCCATGGAGCCTTCAGCCCCCCTTGATGTGTACAGAGCTGGCAAGAGCAAACACAGCCTTGTTATTGTTCCTTCGCTTCCCACCCTTCATCCCTCGCTGCTCCCATTTGTTGTGTCTGATCTCCTGCTCAAGGGCTGTCTCCTGCTCCGTGTCACTACAAAGCCCAACACAGGGATCCCTTTCAATCTTCCAGAAGTCCCTGGATGTTGCCATGGTAGAAATAATAAATAATAACTCAGGGAGGTTGCGTTTAGCTGGGCTGAACATGTGTTTGCTTGTTTGCTTTCAAAAACAAAGCTGATTTTCCTGCCCCATGGAGGGAAATTTCTTTTTAATGGCCCCAAAGCCTTTCCCTTCCCTTTGCCCATCCATCCTTTCCCTGCCTGTGTCCTGCTCTCCAAAATACTCCCGGGGAACTTTCCCAAGGGGCATTTTTTGCTCTCAGAGTTTTTCTCAGCTCGGATCTGAGCTGTGAGCACTTCTCTCCTTTGCCAGCTGGGATCCTGTGATTCCCCCTCCCACAGCTCCTCCTGCTCCTGTGAGCTCCGTTTCCATCTGCAGCAGTGTCCGTTCGGGGCTTTGGGAGGCGGCTGGAGGCTGCGCAGGGAGCTCTGCTGTCCCCAGCACTCATCCCTGAGCTGGGAATGAGCTCAGCCTCCAGCACTGTCCTGCTGCCCGGGAATGGGAGCCCAGCTGTCCCCTCCAGGCTGGGCAGGTTGTAATTCAGAGTTTTATTCCACAGTATTTCATCCCGCGTTTCCTGCCGTGTCCCACGGACACCACGGACGTTGGTTCAGGGTTGGTTCGGCCTGGGCCAGGCTCTCCGTGGGGGCCGTGTTTGGGAACGGGAGGACACCCAGCCAAATCCTTGGGGTCTGCATCCCTCTGCCCTTCCCTGCTGCAGGATGTGACCCCCCTGCACAGCCACCTCCCGGCTCTGTCAAAGGCTGAGGCTTTGGGAGAGGAGGGAGAGGGATCAGCTCCTCCGTCCCCCATCACTCAGAGCAGCTCCAGGCCAAGGGAGGTCGAGGGGCTCCAGCACCTTCCTCTGCCACCCCTCCGTGTGTCCCGAACCCTCTGGAGCAGCCCAAGTGCCCTGGATGCCACTGCTGGAGCTGCTGGGATGTGGAATAGGAGGGGTGTTGGGGGGGAGCAGGGAATGGGGACAGGCATGAGGAGAGCCCAGCTGGCTGCTGTTTCTCATAAGCCGTGAGTGAAAACCCCTCAGTTTTTCCTAAGTGGGAACATTTGCCTTTAATGAGCCCGAGAGGGTTTTTCTTTCTCTTGCTCGTTCTTTTTTCTGTTTGTTTGTTTTTCAGGGAAGCAGGGAATGGAAAAAGGTTTTTTCCTAGTAAATAAAATATCAGGCCCATCTCTGGGTGTTGGAATAATGGCCCTGCCCCCGTGCTGGCACCACCAGCACCGAGCTGTGGCTGCTGCTCTGGGCTGAGTCCACTTCCCCCTCTGAGCCTGATCCCCCTATCTGTTCCTTTCCCCTCCCGAGCTTTCCAAGCAATTTCCCCTTCCTTGACCCCTCAGGGATGCTCTGCCTGTCCTGAGGGTCCCAGCACCCCGCTAGCTGGCAGTGCCACAGCCAGGGCACCCCTGTGCCCCAGCCTGTCCATGTGTCCCACCAAAGGGACCCTCTGAAGGGGGGTGGGTTTAAAGCCATGGCTGAGCCCAGCACGGTCCCACACGGATCATTTTCCTGGAGTTAAAGAGTTGGAGCCACTTCTCCTTGTGCTCTGTGCACACCATACAAACTCCCTCATTTTGGTTTATACTTTGGGACAGATTTGCTTTGTGTGTGTTTCTGTGGCTATTTTAGGGCATTTCTGCATCAGGTCTGACCACGGTGCTGCTGGTCAGGGAGCATGGGAATATTGTTCTGTATGGAATCGTGGAGTCCCAGCATGGTTTGGGCTGGAAGGGACCTTAAATCCCATCCAGTGCCACCCCTGCCATGGGCAGGGACACCTTCCACTATCCCAGGTTGCTCCAAGCCCCGTCCAGCCTGGCCCTGGACACTTCCAGGGATGGGGCAGCCACAGCTTCTCTGGGCACCCTGTGCCAGGGCCTTCCCACCTTTTTTCTTCCTCAATATCCCACCCAAATTTCCCCTCTTTCAGTCTGAACCCATTACTCCCTGTCCTACCCCTCCAGTTCCCAACAAAACTGGGAACAGGCACACCAGGTCTGACCAGAAAGGAGATTTTTCAGTATGAAGGCAATACCAGTATTTATTCTGCTTTTCTACAAACAGCTAAGAGTTCCAGAAAAAAAATAAAAATCCAATAAAATTCTTTCAACAAGAACCAAAAGTTTGTTTTAATAAGAGAAAGTGATTTGGTCTCGCTACAGGCAAAGCTTAATTCCAGGGATGTCAGAGCCTGCTAATGGGAACCAATCAAACAAGGGCACAGGAGATACAGCAAATATTAACAATTTCTGGCACATCAAACTGAGAGCGTGGACTGGGAAAACAACTCCAAAGTGGTTCCCAGGGGGATGCCAAGGAGGATGAAGGTGTGGCAGCGAGGGGAGTGATCCATGCAGCCCCAGATCCATCAGGATCAGCCAGCTCCAGGTCAGGGTATGGTTTGTGTCATGGAGTGTTTGTTTAGAAATCTCCATCCCAATTTTGTTCCCACCCTGCCGGAGGCTGTTGAGCCCCCCACGCCCCTCTCAGCGTTCCTCTGTCACCACCTCGCCTCCCAGGGCTTCTCCCAAGAGTGTTTTCCCTTCAGCCTGAGGTCTGATCCCAGAGGAATGTGCACCCCAGAGCGCAGCCGGGGACGGGGCGGTCCCAGCCTGGGCTCCGAGAGGAATTTCTTGGCATTCAGTGAATGGGAAGCTTCAATGCTGAGCACCCAGCCAGAGACTCGGAGCGAGGGGTTAATGATGGAGCCTGACCTCCAAAGGACGGGGCACGGGGCATTTCCAAAACTGCATTAAATGGGACACATTGAAATATCGGTGTTATTTCCAGGAACTGATGGATTGATTCCAGACCGGGCGCAACTCCCGGCTTGTTCCAGTTTTTATTTGTTGGTAACAGAGATTTGTCCAAGACGCTTCTCTGCTAGGGTCAGATCCATCTTTGGATCAGGGAACAGACCAAAATCCATTGACGTGCCTCTGGTTACAGCATCCAGCCTTCCACATTCCCGTCCCTGCCCCTGCAGGCCCCCCTGTCCCTGCTGTCCCACAGAGCCAGGATCAGTGTCCTGCTTTTGCACGGAAGAGATTTAAACACAACCCAAGACACAGCCTCTGACCCTGCTGGTGTGGGATGATCCAGCTCTGAATTAAACACACACTTGGCAAATTCCAGATGGAATCTTCCCAGCCTGGCTCGAGGGATGGGCTCCTTGTGGTGACCCCATGTCCGAGCTGGTCCTGGCTTCAAGGCCCCCATGTCCCTGCAGCTGGATCTCCACGGCACCGCTCCCAGAGGAACAGGATCTTAGGTTAATTCCCAGAGCAGCAGCTCCTTGGGAAGGCTCAGATGCGCCTGAGTCTCCCTGTTGGACATTATTTTGTGAGTGCTCCCAGTCCTTGTTCCCAACAGCAATTCTGGGGCTGGCGGTGGCTGCTCAGACCCTCCCTGCTCCCGAGGCTCCGCAGACAGAGCAGATCTCAGAATTTATCACCCAGGGAAAACCTGGACCACGTTCAGGAATCACAGAGGCCTTTCTAAGGAATGCCACCATCATGGAGCCAGCCGGGCCCGGAGGAGAGCTCTGCCCGCAGAACCCAGCAGGAATTGCTCCTCCAGACTCCCACTGTTCCACGCCAGACGGAATTTGCTGTTGAGAATGGGAAGAGATGAAAGCTTGGCAGACAGTGTGGTGACATTCCCTGTAAAACAAGACCTCCGGGAGTCAAAGATGCTATTTAGTGGTCATCCCTCTGCCTCCACACATGGAGACCACACCAGCTCCTGGCACCCTCCGGAGACAGCCCAGGGCAGCGATGGGATCTCGGGCTCAGCCTTCTCCTGGTTCCAACTGGTGCTTGCCTTCCCATCGCCCTTCCCGCGCCCAGCCCCATTTCCCAGACTATTTGTGGAATGAGGAGCGTTGCTGTCATGGTTTACATGCTCGGAGAGAGGGAATGAGAAAAGGGAGGGAGGAGGGCGGGAAGAGAGGAGGAAACAAAGACAGCATTGTTATCTCTTCCAAAAAACTGCAGACGCTGGGGCAGGGCAGAATGAGGGGCTGGGGCTGTGGTTTGCCTCCACATCTGTGTTTAACCTCGGGAAAGAGTCAACAGCCTGGAAAGAAAACACCACACTCGGAGGCACAGCCTGCCCCAGCTCCCAAAGCCTCGGCCTGATTTTCCAATTTGGGGTGCTTGGCTGGAGCCCAGCCTGGATCCCGGGATGCTGCTGGAGTCAGTGAGGGAAGAGTCCCGGCTCCAGCCAAAGGCATCATTCCCCTGTCCGGCAGGAGCAGCACATCAGCCTTATCAGCTCTTGTCTTATCAGTTCCCAGCAGATGCTGCAAGAGGATTTGTCATCCCAGCCCAGCCAAGCTGCCGCGAGCGCCAGGAATGGGGGAAGAGAGAAAGGACAAAAAAAGGAGTGGAACAATGCAGCGAAACACCGGGAATTCTGCACCATCGAAATGGGAGCGGGAGCCAGGAGTGCCGTGCCAACTTTCCAGGGCTGGGAGCACAATCTCTGCTGTGGCACCACCGCTCCTGGTGGAGTTCTCCTGATGCTTCTCATCAGGAGGCTCCGCCGAGCGCTGCCAGCCTTTGGATCAATTGGGCTGAAATTTCCCATGTTTGGTATCTCCCTGAGGCAGGAGCTGCGGGAACAATTCCCTCTGCATGGCACAGCCGTTCCCGGGAGCGCGGCACACGCAAACCTCCTGTTTTGCTGCTGGAAAACAGGAAAACAGCTCCATTTCCAACTATATTTAGTTTATCTCCCTGAGAAGTTCTTGCTCTCCCGTGAGGTGGAACGGATCCGTGGCGTTTTCCAAGATGCAGCTCTGGTGGCAGAGATATGTCTCCTGCTTCTTCTATGGAAATCTGCCCCAAATTTGACTGATTTAAAGTGCCTCTGGAAAAAATTCACCCTTCCCACGGAGCTCACTCTGATCGTTCCCACTTCTCACAGCGGGTGCAGGATGGGATTTGGGGGTGGGCAAGGGACACAGAGTGGAGAGGGGACGGTAGGGAAGAATGAACCCAGGACTGGGAATATCACGTGAGGAATATTTTAGGGATGAGAGCAGCGGGAGGAGGATCTGAGCCCGGCACCCCGTAAGGGAAACACTGCAGGAGGTGAAGGCTCTTGGATCAGAACCCAGGTGGGCAAGAGATCCCAAAACAGGACCCAGCTTGAGTGGTGGGGTGGTGACGGGGTGGGCATGGACCCCCACGGCACATCCCAGGAGCAGGGGGAGCCCAGGATAACGTCCCTTTAATCCTTTTGTGTGGAATGAGATGAACGGGAGTGCCTGAGCTCCATGCCTGCTCCCTTTCCCTGTCTCTCACAACCCGGAGTAGGAGCTATATTTAACTTCCTCACTGCTAACTACAGGGTGTCAGTGGCTTCTCCTTCCTCTCCAGTGATTCAGCCGAGTGCAATCGCTCATCCAAGTGGAAGCAGGAAAGTGTAGAGCCAGCACCGAGGGTGCTGGGCCCAGCCCCCCCTAGCCCTGCACTGCCTTTCCCTGGCTCCCGTTTCAGCTCTCCCCGGCTCTGGAGCCCCCCAGTTCCAGGCTGATGAGCACAGATCTGGCTCGGAGCCTCCTGCACGGCCACACTGCCACGTGGCTCGTCCCTCTGCACCGGGGATGACAGGGACAGCGTCAGCTGGAGATGCTGGGAACTGGGCAGAGCAGACTTCTGGGGCTGCTCTCCCTCCTTTGGATGAGACATTCCATTCTCACCAACGAAATCCTCACCAAATCAATTTTCATTGAAATCCTTACGTCTCCCTAAAAAAGTCTGATTTTTGTGGATCAGAATTTTTCCACAACAAAAGAAGAAAATTCATTGATTTGTTGAAAATTCCCTGCTGTGTTGGGAGGGGTATCTGCTGGAAACTCCTCAGCTCCTGGCAGAAAGCCCCCCCATTTCAGGGACCACAGCACCCGTCAGAGGCTCCCCAATGGTCCTACCCTCATTAGTATTTGGGGGGCTGCCTGCCACCCCCAGCTCAGAGCTCCTGGGTGGCCGAGGGACAGCGATGTCAGCCCGAACGAGCACCTTCTGTGAGGGCCCAGCGACCACCTGGGGCTGTGCCCCCCTCGGATCCCAGCCCAGGAAAGGGAGAGGCGGGCGAGGGGATGAATCTGCACACTCTGGGAAAATCAAAAGGGACAGAAGTGCCTTCCCACCAGATTCCCCCCCTTTCCTGCCCTGTCTGCAGCTGGGGAAACCGCTGCCATTCCAGCGGGCGCAGGCTTTGGGAACGTGCAATTCCATCCCCAGGCCTCCCTCTCCTCGTGGCTGCGGCAGGTTTAAGGTTACAGCAGGCACAGGAAATCTTGGCCATTTTCTCCCTTCTTTCTGAAATGATTTTTTCAAGGCGCTCTCGGCGAAGTTAATGAATCCCTCCCCCGAACGAGGCTTTGATTAGGGGCCGCGCTTCGGCCCAGATTGCTTTTCCTGGGGCACAGAGATGGCAATTCCATAAAAATAGTTTGTGTGAAACCCCCAGCTATTGCCGTGCTGGAGTTTTATCTTCAGACAACTGAAAGAAAAGAATGAATTTACCTTTTAACCTTTAGTTTTTGGTGGTCAAAAAGGGACCCCCAGCCAAACCCCACCCAAAGTCCTGCTGGGGGTTTATTTTCCTCTGCTGTGGTCCCACCACATCCCACTGGTCCAATGACCCTGAGCCCCCCCTGCAGCATTCCATGGGCTCCTTCCAACCCCCAGGATGGCGCTTCCAGCTCTGGGACAGCCCCCATGTCCCACCTTCTCCATTCCCACAAGGGACATCGCCCCTGATCCGTTATTCCATGCAGGCTTCTGGGCTTTGAAGAGGTGGGAAATCCATCACCAACGGCTGCCACTGCCTCCTGCTTTGCAATAACACCATTGCTTTGGAAAATCTCAATGAGAATCATGCAAGTTTTATTAAAAAAAGAAGAAAAAAAACCCCATAACAAGCTTCCCCTTTCCCCTCTCCCAGCTGTGGAGCAGCAGGTGTGTGTCACTCGGCCGGCCGCGGAGATTTACAGCCTGCTCCAGGATTTCTCGGCCAGCCTTTGGTCGTGGAAGTGTTTTCTGCTCCCAAACAAAGGAGCTGGAGCGAGGGGCCCCGAGGGACACAACAACCGGAGATGAAAACACAAACGCATCCTTCCCTAATGCCATTAAAACAAAGCAATCCAGGGAGGCAGCGGGGCTGGCTGGCCCAGGGAGGACTTGGAGCTCTCTGCTGCTTCTTCCCTTCCCACCTGGCCCCCTCCCTCCCTCCTGGCAGGAGCAGGGGGTGCAGGAGGGGATGGAGTGGTCACTTCCTGCCCACCACTCTTGTGGCTGGCACAGCCTGGCCAAGCCCCCCTGGCCCCATCGCCGGCCACTGCCAAGCACCATGACTCAGTTCCCTGCGTTTCAGCAGTTTCCCTTAAAAATAGATCAAAGCTGTGGCCGAGGAAAAGCCACGGGAAGTGGCTTGGCCTGTCCTGGTCCTTGCTCTCCACCCCACACCTCAGCGCAGGCTGAGGATCAGCAGTTATTCCTGTTGTTTTCCATGTTTTCCATGGGATGACCATGTCCTTCCTCCACACCCACTCATGCCCAGCCCCGCCACCACAATTCCTCTGGCGGGATCCCTGGCTCTGCCCTCCTGGTTTTGCTCTCAGCCAGTTTTCAGGAGCACACCTGGGCAGCATGTCTGATGCTTCCCTAGTGGGATCCTTCCACTGGGAGCAACGTGAAGCAAGGAGAGGAAAAATCCCGACCGTTTGTTCCTCTGACATGGATCTCTGATTTCTGCCTGTGGCGGGAGGAGCATGTCCAGGACATGGGATCCTCCCCTGGAATACTGGGAAGATCCTGAGGGAGAAGAGAGCAGAGGCCTGGAGGGACTCGTGGATGGATGCTGCATCTGCTGGGACACCTGGATGATGCAGCACCTGATCCTCAGGGATGTTCCCTGGCAGCCGCCAGGCTCTGGAGCAATGGCTGCAACATCCACGGAGTGTGACCTGTCCTGGTCCTCCCCAAGGGCGCTGCTTCCCGGTGGAATCGCGGTTTGAGCCGGAGTGAATGCGTGCTTGGAGCAGCAGCCTTGACACAGGGATTGCAGGATCATCCTGGCGGGGTCGGGGTCAGGAAGCGGGTAAGGGCACGGATCCCCCAACCCCGCGGGGACACGGGTGAGCTCCGGTGCCTGCAGGTGCCTGCGGGAGGCAGAGCATTCCCACACGGAGCCGCGGGGCAAATCCAGAAGCATCAGGGTGAGAACGAGTCCGGGAATTCTCAGCTTTCACAGCAGAACTGACGTAAGAGGGGATAATTAGGCTGGAGGTGCCTCTGCCAAGGGAAACACTGCGAGTCCCGCTCGCCGGACTTGGAACTCGTCGGGGTGAGCCAGGGGGGCACCGGGGATGTGGTGCCTTGGCAGGGACCCCTGGCCGGCGGCAGCTCCGTCCCGACAGCTCTGCCACACGTCATGAGGTGACTCCGGGGGCTGGCACAGTGACACATTCCCTGGATGCGATCCCTGCTCCCGGCCCGGCCTGGCACACGGGGCCGTGGTGTGCACACAGCTGCGCACATCTGGAAGAGGCTCTGCCAGTGGGACTTCCTTGCCAGCAGCCGACGGCTTGGGAAAAGCCCCAGTGCCGGCTGCTCGGGCCCGCGGCACAGGGAAGGGCTGGCTGGAGGCCCTGGAGAGGGGCTGGCACCGGGGGAGCCAGAGCACGGGGACACCACAGCCCCCACACCCCTTCCCGGTCCTGGTGGGAGCAGCTCCGACCCCACGGCGGGGCACCGGCCAGCCGATCCCAGTAAATAGAAATGGCAGGGAAGTGTCCTGGTGCTGGTGAGCCCCACTGGCCCCCAGGAACCCTGCCCAGCCCTCCTCAGCAGCAGTCCTGGCTACTGGGACTCCAGAGTGGGAGGAAATGCATGGCTGAGAGGTGGAGGAATCTACCAGGAGAGCTCCTGCCACTCCAGGAGCCAGAATTCCTGTTTTCCATATCATTCGGGAAAGAGCATGCCGGTGTAGGTTGGGACCAGGAACTCTCAGTTCCAACTTGGCCAACAGCACCAGAAGAGCCACAAATGGAGCAGGGTGTCCCCGGGGTGTGACCTCAGGCTGTGGGCTCCCCTGGATCCCTGGAAGTGTCCAAGGCCAGGTTGGATGGGGCTTGGAGCAGCCTGGGATAGTGGGAGGTGTCCCTGCCATGGCACGGGGTGGGACTGGATGGGCTTTACAGTCCCTC